>CM041780.1:192859069-193070440 GCA_023374045.1 Limonium bicolor
TCTCCCGCAAAATCATCAACCCACCACAACAACCTCAGCCCAAAACCCTCAAGCAAAAGCCAAACCTCTACTCGACCCACAGCCACAGGATTCTTCGTTCTTCTGTCAAGGCACACCAGTCTCCTCTGGTTCCGCAATTGTCTCCAATCCAGAACTGCCCACGCTAGTCATAAATTCTACGTTCGCCACAATTCGCACTCCTCTAAGACCAAAACCTCCAAGCCACTGAAGATGTGCGAAGATCGCCCCCCTTCAACCAACGCATACAATGCTCGGTGACCCTACCTCAGAACGAATATCGTCGTGGGTAGTTCCTCGATTTCATGGGCTCAATCTTCAAACAAGTGGGAGTTGGTAACCATGCTAGATTTCAGGGGTGGAAACACCTCCTCTGTGAGATATGGAGTGGTACCCCCCAATAGGCTGTTGATTTCTTCAAATCTGTTATCGGAAATGGTGCTGCAACAGGTCTTTTTTAATTCCACCCCATCTTCTTCAATCTTGAAAATTGTCCCAAATCCTTGGAGTCCCTGCTACTGGCCTGTCCTTCTATGAGAAGGAGTCCTTCCTGAAATCCCCGGGTCCCACAAAATAAAATCTATCGCTTTTTCCTCCTCCAAGAAAAAGATTGGCTCACCCATACCCCGTGGCGATCTCTCCATTTACACCAACTCCTCCACATTCTGGTCATCAAAAACATTGGTCCCAACAAAAAGAGGCAATCCATCGCACCTGCTTGACCTCACCCATAATTACTGCATCATAAACCGTCATTCCATCATCTGCCCCCATCATACTCCACCACTTAGCCCACTCTATCGACACCCTCGAAACACTCCCTGGGTATGTGTTCTGGCTGCCTCGATTCCTCAAATTCTTTCAGGTACCCCCTGGCGACATCAACACCAGATTCCATCGAAGAGGCAGACACCATCAACCTGCGGTATCTGAATCGGCTGACATCTATCGACAAATCAAAGCTGCTGCCCTCACCATCAACTCCATCGATGGCAGGACCCTCCACTTCTCAAGAGGCAGTCCCTCAAGCTTCACTCCTACCCCTCCTGGAGCAAGTGGAGTAACTCCTTGTGCAGGCAGCAGAGCTGATTCAGGGGCAAACGCGATGATGGACAGACTCGCTGGATAGAGACGACTGTGGCGGCCTTGCAAGAACCTCCTTGACATCCAATCCACCCTGACCCCAACCCCTTAGCCGTGACGTGTGTGTGTCGTGTTAGGACTTAGGCTGTTTTTAAGTTCTAAACACTTTTTGCTGGTTTGTGAGTGAATTTTTGGACTAACTCTTTGGTGACTGTGGGCTTCCCTCTGATGAAAGAAAAAGGGGGAAGCGGTGAATCCCGTCTGGTGTACGGGTTACTCTATTGTTGTTTTTAAATTGCTTTTGGATTTTTGTTGCTGGACCATGTGGTCTAGTATCTTAACTGCTTTATATACTACGCCCTATCCTGCCTGTTACATTGCCTATTAATGTTTGCTTGCCTGAGTCCCTCTACGATTAAGGGGGAACCTAAATGGAGTCTTTGAACTCAATTACTATTGCTGCTATTAAGGGGAACTTTGACAGGGTCGGTTCCCCTAGTTCTTTGTGTTTCTGTTTTAGGATTGACTCCATCGGGATTCACGGAGGTTTTCTATCATCAGCAACAAGGGGGAAACTGTTGGGACATCATAGTGTTGTAGAGATAGCCAATCAACTGGACAGAGTCAATCGTCCTCAGTCAGACACAGAGTGAGCCGCTTCAATGGAGTCCACGAAACGAAGGAGGCCTCATAGACTCACCCGTGCAGTTGCGAATAAAAGGAGTCAACTCGAAAAGCCTCAACGCCACAACGGTCTAAAGTCTCCCTTAACTCCTGAAGTTCGCGGCTCAAGTAAAGACTTCACTCAAAGACGTTGGACGTTGCCCACTTAGTTAGTTCCGGTATTTTTGGAACTAACCTCCTTCGACCTACCGTTTGTAATACTAGTATAAATAGGTTATGTAATAGCTAGCTTAAAGTGTGCTTTCATTGAGGATTATCTTAGAGCTTAGAGAGAGAAAGAATTGCTTTGTAAGTCAGAAATAGAGAGACACTAGTGGACGCGAGGCTTTAATGACGGTGGTTTAATCACGGTTTAACAGACACCGTGATTAATAGGAAGGCCGGAATTTATTAGCGACGATTATTATAACCCGTAATCAATAATCGATCGGAGGTTGGCGCGCCTTTTTTAGGAGGGACTTTAGATGACGGTTTTTAGTAAAACCGTAATCTAAAGTCCCGTGTTGACGCACGCTTTACGGTCAACGGACTTTAGATTACGGTTTTACTAAAACCGTCATCTAAAGTCCCTCCTAAAAAAGGCGCGCCAACCTCGTCAACGACGTCGTTTTGACCTGACGAAAAAAATTTCCCGTATTATTTGATTTATTCGACTCCGCGCGTAATCTAAATTACAGTTAACGACGTCGTTTTAGCAGTGTATTTTAGATTAATAAAAACTTTATATTAATGTGTTACCTATGTTTGAAACCCACATATGGCAAATAATTATCGCGCTATATTTTTTTAATTTCGTTACACTTTAGATTACATTTAACGACGTCGTTTTATCAGTGTATTTTAGATTAATAAAAACTTTATATTAATGTGTTACCTATGTTTGAAACCCAACATATGCCAAATAATTATCGCGCTTTTTTTTTAATTTCGTTACACTTTAGATTACGGTTTTTGTGAGAACCGTCATGTAAGTGTGACTTTAGTTTACGGTTTACATGTAAACCGTAATCTAAAGTCCATTTAAACATTTGCCTACACTCTGCACACTCTACTCACAGTAACTCTTCTCTCTTCTTCGCGCTATCTTCCTCACTGAAATTGCCTCCTCTCTCCCGTCACCTTGCTAACGGCCATCGCCGCCGTCGCTCCCACCACCTTTGTCACTCCCATCGCCGCCGGTCACCACCCATCTACCACTGGTCTCACCGTCGACGTCTCTATCGCGTATTGGGTATGCGATTGCGATTGATTGTCGTTTTTTTCTAACTTTGTTCATATACATGCATTTCGATTGCAAGTTCTAACCTCGTTTGTATCGAATCCTGAGAATGTAATGGCAAATGTTCTAACCTTGTTCATATATTTGTGCCCAGATTCACAGTTAATTGCGACCTAGTTCGTGGGCTGATTTCTACACTACTTGCCCACTTCGGTGCTTAGTTACGGTAACTTTGCAAACCAATCTGTAAACTGCTGTATTTATTTGTTCTTAGCATTTAGTATTACAATTAATACATAATAGTGTAGTTTTAAAAATGCTACTACTTAAAACTGCCACAGGAAAGAAAGTAAGTTCAAGTATATTACCGATTCCTGAAAAATGAATGGTACAGAACTGTAGCATATCTCAGTTTCATGAATGGAACAGAACTGTAACAAGTTTGTTTGAGTTTTGGTCTGGATTTAAAAGCTTAATGGAATATTTAAGTAACTGGGTAAGGAGTTAGGAGAAGTAAATCAGTTGAAAGGAAAAAAAACAGACAGGGAAGAAAGCAAGAACACAACTCAGTTTCTGTTTTGATTTCAGTTTGGATTTCAGCTTCAGTTTCGTATCAGATCAGGTTCTGACTAATTCTGCATCTGTAACAAAGTTGCCTTGGGTTTAGTTGAGTTAGAAACTTTATAACACACCAAATTGATAGGATCGACAGTTTAAAAGGTTTGAGAATTCAAACACGTGAACAACAGAGAGGAGTCATACACCAGTCTCTGTCTGTCTGTTTCTTTTCTTTCAGTTTCTATTTCTGTTTGAGTTCTGTGTGAATCTGTTCAGTAGAGGCAACAGAAGATGTTGTCGTTTTTCTGTTTCTGTAAACTAAATACATCAGTGAAGATAAGTTTTATGTATGTTACCAGTTCTAGATGGTGCGTGCGAATTTGACTTTGATAAAACTGATTTGGAGACGTTAGAAATATAGGGGAGATGCTGTCGATTTTTTTCCGCAGTTTAGCTAGCATTTAACCTTGATTTTTGATGAATTCTAATGTTGTATTTCAATCCTTGCAGGCATGGCAGATCAGGACATGGCTGATGCAGAGTTCGATTTTTTGTCGTGAGGATGAGGAAAATGAGCAGCGAATGGTACCGGTCCCATCTACATCTGCCGCTGCTGCTGTTGCCCCATCCACATCTGCCGCTGCTACTGTTGGCCCTTCCATGAGTGCACCTTCTACGAGTGCTACTCAGAGACCCAGAGGTAGAGGTCCGACCCATGGGTTGAAACTGCAGAAAAGGATCAGATTAGTCTTCTGTGGGACCAGTTTGGGAGGTATGGTGGGGGCAGCAGGTCAGAGTTCGGTAGTATGCTAGGGACTCTGGCCAGATCACATTGATGCATCAACCACACATGGAACAAGTCCCACAAGAAAGTAAAGGAGACCATCTGGAAGAAGGTGCAAGAACGGTACAAGATCCCAGAAGAAGTGAAGAAGACCGTTCTTTCTTTGGTGTCCGGCAAAGCTAAATCATCTCCGCCACTATTTGGTTGAGCATTGGATCAACAGGGTGCCCCCACGTGAGCCTCCGCAGTATGTTGTGTACAACGGCATGATCACTGAAGAGGAGTGGAAGGAGTTCGTTGAGCGGCACGCCACCCCCGAGTTCAGGGTATGTTTGTGTGTACTCTTTTCTTAATTAATGCTCATAATGCTTTATCCCTGATTTTCTAATTAATTTCCTGTTGTATTTCTTAACAGCAAGTACAAGAACAAGCACGGCAAAACCGTGAAGCTAATCTCTACCCCCACACCATGGACGAAGGGGATATGTGGCAGCCTCGAGGGATGGAAAGAAGCTGGTTTGCTGACACGGAGGAACGAGGATGGAAGTGAATGCCCGATCGAGGATGTCTCTGAGGCGAGGAGGGTGCAGATGTACATACTGGGCGCCAGAAAACGACCAGCGAAGGTCAGAGGATATTTCCTAATGCTGCGATGGAACAACTGGCTAACCAAATTGTAAGTATTTGAAAGTAGCTGTTAAATAATTTACTTATATACTCAAGTGTTTGTTGATCTTAAATTTAGTGTTAACTTCTTTGAAAATTGGACAGTACGAAGCGGCACAGAGAGAGAAGTAGACTTACACGCTCCTCCTTCTCAACGACGCGCTCAATCAATGCTTGGGAAGAAGGATCACCCGGGCGTGTTAGATGATTCGGGGGAGAAGTACGTCAGAAGAACGTATTCCCGCCATCTGCTAGGAAGGGTCAGATGAGTGCTGCTGAAGTCGAGGCGATGGTAGAGCGTAAGTTCGCTGCTGACGCCAAGCTAATGACGAGAAACAGGCTGCTGAGCGCCGGGCTATCGAGGAGAGGCTGCAGGAAGCGTTGAATACGATTGCACATGCGACTACTCAGCAGCAGCAGCTAGATCCTCCTCGACTGTCTTCCTCGTCTAGTTGTGCTCCGGCCGCTGACCCGTACCTGTTTGCCAACATCCAGGTTAACTTTGTTTAACTATTTTTCTCCTAAAATAAAGTTATTTAAATAGTATTAGATTGGACTCACTTATTTATTTCACGTATTATCTCTGTTTATTAAAGGAGCAAAAAAAATGTCGTCTCCAAATACCATTAGACGGGCACCCTGTAGATGCGGCCTACGGGACGGTGTTGCCATCAGGTCCACTCACGCTCATCAGTTTCGTACGTCTACCCCCATTCTACGCGCGTGTGACCTTGGACCTGATAGTTGATGGATTTGAGCATGCATACCTTCCGATGGCGTTTGACAACAAATGCACACTGATCGAAGCGAAGGGAACATATTGCCCTGGCCAGCATGTTATATTGTTGTCACCGATGAGGTAAGACTGTTTGACAACCATTTAGTATCTAATAAAATGCATTATTTAGCATTAAGTATCTAATCTAATCTATTATAGATCCCTGAGCTTCCTCGCCGCGTAACCCGGCCCAGACTAGAAGAGACCACGCGCGGTGAATCCTGAGATCCCTGAGCTTCCTCGCCGCGTATCCCGGCCCAGAGAAGAAGAGATCTGCGCGCCGGGAATCCTGTCAGAAGTACAAGGGTATGTTCTAGATAATTGTTTAATGTTACTATAAAATCAATTAGTAATTCTCTTACATTGATGCTTTACTGTTTGTGTGAAGGGTAAGAATCCAGTGAGTCGGGGTGCGAAAGGTAAGAATCCAGCGCCCGTCCGGGGTCGCACCAGGACTTCTGAGGCGCCTAAAAATAAGCTCACACTGCCACAAAAACTTGTTAATGTTTTGGGGCCCAAGCAGATGAATCTCTACGACAAGATCATGTTGAAGTCATCTCAAACTAACAACTTCATGATGACGCTTCCAAAGTCGATGTTTCACTACGAAGAAGATATGATGACGGCAATCAACTTTGAGGACATCAGAGAGATGATGTGTGGAGATTATCTGAACATTAACATTATTCAAGCTTATCTAAAGTAAGTGTTCTTTCCTCATACTGTAAAAACATATAGAATAAGTATCTATGAAGTTGCATTAGCTAACTTTTTATAGTACATGTGATATAATAGATGTCTGCTTGAGAGATGTGCTGAGAAGGACATGACCTCCATTACTGCGGTGTGCCCGGAGCGTTTATCGTACGACTCAGTCACTAGGGACCCGGGGAGGTTTTGTGAATACATGATTCATTGCTTCAATGTTGTTGATCAACAGAATAAATTATTCATTCTAATGCCGTATCACCAAACGTGAGTTCTAATATAAAATTACATACTAATTAGCTAACTTTTTACCTTCATTTCTCATTTCATTTTGTATTGACATTGTAGCCACCACTGGGCTTTGTTTTTATTTCTGCGCTGCCACCGCTACTCTGCTCGTTCTAGATCCACTAGGGCAGTGGACAGAATTCAACACTGAAGACTTAATCAAAGTAAGTTTTTATTACTATTTATTGTTTGTAAGTTTTTTGAACCAAAATTAATGTACTTGTTCATTTGCTAAACGCTTTTGTTAATATATGTAACAGTTGTTACAAAAAAACCCCTCAGGGAGAGTTTGGTGATTTGACCGTCAATTACATCAAGGTTGGTAATTCATGTATTTCATTCGTGCTGCTATTATCTTTGTACAATTGTTTTACATTGTGAATTTGGTGATTTAGTGCCCTACCCAAAAGGATTCTAAGAGTTGCGGGTACTACATGATGCGGTATATGTACGAGTTCTGCGGGTACTTCCCAAGTTTTAAGAATGATATTGACAAGGTAATACGAACGTTGTCTTGTATTTAATTCTTTCGGCAGATTTTTTGTGTCTTTATCTTAATCTCATTATGTGTTCCATTCCTTTTCTTGTTGCAGATTAAAGAGCATTATGCCAGATTCAAGACTTATGCTCCTGCCGACTTGTTGCATGTCAGAGAGAGCATGGCAGCCATGTTTATGAGAATGGAGTGGTAGACTAGCTAGCTCTGATGCTGTAACATATATTTTTTGTTAGTTGCTGCTCTGATTCTGTTAGTTGCTGCTGCAACAGATTATATTGTGTAACAAATTATATTTTTTGTTAGTTGCTCTGATTCTGTTTGTAATGAATTATGCTAGCTGCTGCTGTAATAGATTCTAGCTGTTGTATTGAATGTTTCTGTTGCAATTGTGCGCAAAAATGAATTTGCAATTGTTATCTCTGTTGCAATTGTGTAACAGATTGAATATGTTACAGATTTTCGATTTGGTGCTTTATTAGATGTTATCTCTGTTGCAATTGTGTAACAGATTGAATATGTTACAGATTTTCGATCTGGTGCTTTATTAGATGTTATCTCTGTTGCAATTGTGCGCAGAGAATGAATTTGTGTTGTTGGTATTTGATTCAGGGGGTTCAATTGTGCAGTTTCTGCCCTCTGTTGCTTATCTGTTACAATTTTGTCTCTGTTGCAATTGTGTAGATTTGTAAAAAAAAAAATTACACTTTAGATTACGGTTCTAACAATAACCGTAATCTAAAGTCCTTTGGGCGCGCGCGCCAAAAGACTTTAGATGACGGTTATTGCCAAAACCGTCATCTAAAGTGTCGACTTTACATTACGGTTACTTGTAAAACCGTGATCTAAAGTCCTTTGGTTCGCGCGCGCTAAAGGACTTTAGATCACGGTTTTACAAATAACCGTAATGTAAAGTCAATGACACGCGGGCCGGAAAAGGGACTTTAATTACGGTTTTAAACCGTAATTAAAGAAATGCCATCTTTATTGACGCCCGCGTAGATTACGGTCCAGAACCGTAATTCACGGTTTTGGACCGTAATTAATGGGTCGCGTTCCACCAGTGAGAGAATATGTGCCAAGTTAGTTAGCGCCTTTAGATAGACTCTGCCTAGGAAGATCCTAGTTTCACTACACTTATCATTGAGCTGATCAGAAAGTGTGTTGTGTGAGTGAGTGAAAAACCGCTAAGTAGATTCCCTCTACTTAGTGGACATTTGTAAGTTGTTTTATTTGACCAGGAAATGAAATAGCTTATTTGTGTATCTTGCTGAGTTCCACTGAGTTCTTCTTTCTTTTCATCGTTTCGTTTCAATTACTACAAAAGTCTTCCGCACCCTCAGTTTGATCAATTCGATTGAGTGCCTCTGCATCACAGAGTGTTTCTCACTTACGAAGGCTGATTGAGTCAAACCAACTCTTAGACTCACACCTTTGGTTGGTTTGAGTTAGCCACCCGATCCTACATTGGTCGACTATACATGCAGTTCGTTTTAGACATACATACATGCTTTTACATATACAACACATTCCTACACAATACAATACACACAACCGAAGGCAATACACAAGCCAAACAGTAATACCACACATACACAACACTTACCTCTTCAAGGGTTAGCAGTTACCTATCCGGGTTAATCGGATGTTCATTACTCTTTTACTCGTTACACATTACTTACGCAATCATACTCATACAATGCTTAATTACTTCTCCATACTTACTTACTTACTTGCTCTTACTCATGTTAAGTCGGTATGACCTCCGGGCAGGGACTACACAGTCCCCCACCGGCTTTAGGTGGCTTACTAATCCAGGTTGCTACCCATATAAGGGGTTTGGGCCGTGGAAAAGATTAAAGCCAGGATTTGGATCCAACATCTTGTGTCTCCTCCTCCTCACGCGGGCCGAAACTATATCGGACTTCTACTCATTCCAATTTACCAATTTCTTATGTTAGATTGGTTAGCTTGTTAGGAATCAGTTAGAAGTCCATCACAATATCATTCGGTCACCACAATGTACATCAAGCACACACACTTCATTATCATTCATACATTTCATGAATTATACAAACTAGAGTTTAAGATAATATCCAACAAGGAACAATCATATCACAAGTAAGCGCAATAAATCCGATTCGTGCGTTTATCTTATTTAGGTGATCAATTAGCACACAAACACACAAAGAGTAGCCAAGGTAGCATACAGGACATGAGAAGTTCATACCGTTCACCGTGGACTTGGACTCACCGACTTCCCTTCGGTGTTCGACTATTCGAATCCTACCACATACATGCGATCGAGTGGTTAATTAACTATAATTAACTTAACTCGTTTATCTCTTACGTTTCCGAACTTATACTTACTATGTCTTCACAATTCTTACACTTACACATTGTTTAATTACTCTTCATTACTTTTAAAACTTGTTTATACTCTTAATGACCTTTAAACATCATTAATTAAGTACTAATTATCTTATACCATCCTTTACCTTTTCTTAAAAACCACATTTTAAACTTATTTTTCATTTTCTGGGTTGGTCTGGGACCTTGTCCGGGTCTTAAGTCCCGGACCACCCTGTGGTCTCAATTCTTGAACCGATTTTACATGGTCCGGGTCTTCATGCTGGACTTAAGTCCCGGACCAGCAACTACCTAAACTCTCGAACACATTTTTATTGTGGTCCGGGTCCTTGTACCCTAGTCAAGTCCCGGACCTGAAGTATACTTAAATCTCGGACGCTTTTAATGGGGTGGTCCGGGTCCTTGTATGGGACTTAAGTCCCGGACCACCCAATTTCTCTACTCTCGGCCCCTTTTAATGTACTGGTCCAGGACTTAGTCCTGGACTTAAGTCCCGGACCCTGCTATGTTTTCTACAGATTTGTAGTTTTCAAAATCTGTTACAATCCACACTTTGCCTAATTAATTCCCCATTGTTCCTACACTTAATCCCACATATTTAAGCACCTAATTAGTCTCCTAAACATGTCTAAATCCACTACTAACTCTTTACTTCTTTTCATACTAATTCACACACTTTATTTTCTACATTTTAATTTCAGCACTTATGTAAATTCTTCCTAGTTTTGTTTTGCTACAGATTTTGGTTCTCACTTCCTCCATTCATAGTTTCCCTTCCTAATGCCATTTCTAAAGTTTAAAAAGCATTATCTATCTCTCTTAATCTACCCACAACTTAGCTCCATTTAAAATCTGTTTCAAAGGTATTATTCTACCTAGTTTAAGCTCTTAAGTCTCTAGTTTCCTAGATAAAATTTGACATGGTCTCCCCTAAATTTTACATTCTCACCACCTGTTTTTTCTCCACAATACCACTCATTACACCTGTTTCAACAACACCAATATACAATTCTCCAAGACAATTACTAGACATTAAACACCCATTTAATTCCTGCACTCATCATCTTCCATCTAGGTTTACATAAGCTTTTAAATATCTTTTAAAGCTTTAAAACAGTTTGGTTCTTTCTTACATTATACTACTACTCCACACTATTTACAATACTCATTTCAAGCTACAAAAATCTGTTTCATAAAGCATACAAAAACTACACAAGGTGAGTGTAATTACCTTGTTTCTTTCTAGCTTTTCTTTCCTTCTTCTTTCTTCTTTCTTTCTTCCTTCCTCTCTTTCTTGACCCACCGGTTATGGAACTTTAACTCCTACTGCTACAGCCCATTGAAATACACCACCATTTCAATACAAACTAACCCTTAATCATCTTAAAGCTTTAAGATATATTTTTAGGGTTTAGAAAATGCATTACCTTGAAAGTATACGGATGGAGTGTTGGATAGCAACAAGAACAAGATTCCCACTCTCCAAGAGAAGCCAAAATTAGCTGGGCAAACAAGGAATAGAAGTTCAAGATTTGGAAATCTCTATTTTGCAAATAAGGGCTAAAAATGCTAGTTTTTTCGAATTTCTTTATACCTTAGACCAACAAGGTGAAAAAAGGGCTTCTAATGGTGGTCTTCATCTTCAAAAACAAGAACACCCATGGAGATGAAAATGGATATTTTCGAATTTGGAAAAGAGGGAAATGTTCTCATTGATGAGAGGATTTCAATGGTACCAATTTTGTAATTTTTGGTGGAGGTTTGAGGGTTCAACAAGAAAGAGAAGTAGGTGTGCTGGAGGGTTTATACAAATCACCATGGAAGGCGTTCAAAGAGGAAGAAAGATGATGAAATTCAGGAAATACCTGTTGTTTCTACTTAAGTGCCACCGACATAGAAGATGATGCGATTCAGGAAATACCTGTTGTAAGGCATTCACCAACCTAATTAATCATTATTTTTAATTTTGGGGTATTTCACCTGAATGTTCCTACTTATGTGCCACCGACATAGAAGATGATGAGATTCAGGAAATACCTGTTGTAAGGCATTCATCAGGGCTAGACATCTGTCAGTGATAAATGTTGAGGTTGTAATTCGACCGAGGAGTTCCCTTAATTGTTCAAGTGCCCACACATACATGTCCATTGATTCAAATACAAGAAAGGTGAAGGCAATGCTGAAGTTCTTGCCTATACTCGTCACTCCGATGAACTGAACCAAAGACATTTTTGTGATGTTCGTTTTATAGGTAGCATCAATGCCTATGACGTACGGGAAAGCTTGCAGCAGTAATCTAGAGGTAGGGTGTGCAAAGAAGATAGACCCAAGTCGTGTTCGATCCCCTAAATTGTGAAAGTATGCAGAATCATGTTATCTATCAAATTAATATGAAACCTAAAGGATTACAGATATTTGAGACATCCTAAGTTGACTTACTTGGTTCTGTAGTGTAATCGTAGTAGTGGTAGTTGTTTTTGTCTAGCTCACTCAGCAAAGTCTGCACCATTGATAAGTGTGAAATATAGACTTTTAAGGGTTTAATTACCTTATAATTTACAATATTTTAAGTAATATTTCTCACTTATCTTACATTTTTCCTAGATTTATGTTTGGTATGAATTGATATATTTTAAGTGTTAAATGTAGGAAAAAGCTATGTTAATGGATAGATAATCTCATGAGCTTTCTAACGCAACAACGGCGGGTAAACGGACTTATAACGAAGAATCGGGAGCCGGTTGAAGATTGCAGTACATCGGTATATATATATAACTTGTCCGCTTCGCAACCGCATCGAATAGGCCGGACAGGAGAGCGGCAGACACGTCCGCATGGATATTGGGCGGACGACACTCGCGTCGCAAGAGAATCAGTCACGTCCGCATGAATAACGCGGACGCCTGGGCGGACGCGCGCGCGGACAGGTGCTGCAGCGCACCAAAAATTGTGCCGGATCCAGATTTCGACGCGAATTCTCTTCTTCCTTCTTCCTTCGCGGGCGCCGCACTCGAACTGCTACTTCATTAATTGCAGACGGTCGCCCACCTTAATTTGTGCACGCGTGACTGGCTCTGGAATCAATTGCTCTGCCCGATGAAATCTCTGACTGCAATCTTCACGGATCTGCACCAACTCCACCGCCATCTACTCACTAGCTCACTGTCCCTGTCACTTCTCCGTTGTCTGCTTCTGAAATCCTCCGCCTATATAAACTCACACTCTGCTTACTAAAAATTCATCCAATCATTCACGCACCCATCTATCAATCCATTCACCCACGCATTCATCTATCAATCGATCACCCCAATCATCCCCATTAAATTCCCACGTAGACACATATATCCCACTTTTGATTTTATTTTCCTGTTACGTACCAGCTCTACAATAATAAAGTTAGCAGTCGGGGCAACGCAAGACGAAGTTGAAGCAAGGACCCAGAGTGAACTTCTAAACTGGAGTTATCTCTTACCCTTACTTTAATTTATTTAATGCATTCCTTTTCTGTTATCGTTGTTTTTGTAACGATGAGCGAGTAAGTATTTTAGCTTCCCGGGTTGGGAAGCGAACCTATTTCCTAAATTCTGTTATGTATTTCTTCAAATAAATTTAGTTAACTGCAACAGTTCAATTCCTGTCCTTCAAGTGTTTTAATTATTTGGCCGGTAGTTAAAACAACCCTTGTAGTTATTTTATTAAAATGCGAGAGCTGAGATAAATAACTAGACGGAGGAAGTTGAACCTAATTAACAGCTAGAAGCGTGATCCCGCCTATAGGTTAATTAGACTCCAATAGAAACTGCTCTTTATGCAATTAATTGTGTCCGGTCTAGAGCATTAGTCTGCTGCTAGATCTAACAATTGGTTAGGATTCATTATACTTAGTCGTTAATGAATTAATTAAAGTTTCTGAGTTATTGCAGTAAAATTAAAAGGAAGAATTTAATAACAGATAAAAGGAATAGGTAAGCAAACAACCCGGGGTGCGCTTTCTATTTATCACATTCACCACTCTTTAAATCCCTCTGTGTTTATTTATCTTTTAAATTGTTCTATTTTTCCTTGTAGTTCAGTTTCTTTTAATCAATCAATCAAAACCGAAAAAAAGTGATATTTCCTGTTTTCTTTAGTTTAACTTAATTTCCAGTTAATCAAATATGTGTCAATTAATTGTACGAGGTCCCTGAGATCGACAACCCCATTTAATCACTATACCCGCATAGGTACACTGCCTATGTGGTAGAAGTAGTCACATATTTCTCCATCAAGTTTTTGGCGCCGTGCCGGGGACCTCCGGCACGGTTAATTGACAATTATTATTAGGATAAGTTAAATTTTTCATTCTTTTATTTTTATTTTCTGTTTGATATTTTCTCTTTATTTTTGCCACGTATATAGTTAATCTAGTTTTTCCATATTCATACCAACTCGTCTCTTATGCGTCGGACTCGATCTGCAGGAGAACCTATAGCTGAATTTCAGCCAGAGATCGAAAGAGTTCTCCACAGCAGGCAACAACTACAGTTTGCCATGACGACCAGACAAACTCTGGGGGAGTACCAGCAACCATCAGTAGAAGGACGATCCTCTGCTATCGTCCTCCCTCAAGTGACGCAAGCTGAGCTCGACGCCTGGCAATTCAAGACGAGCTTCATCACCACTTTGTACCACCAGGGACAATTCAGCGTGTTTGACTCAGATGATGCCCCACACCACATCTCTGCATTCCTGGAATTCTGCAATACATTCAACAAGACGGGGAACCTGAATGAGCGCATTCGTCTACAGTTGTTCCCCTATTCTCTGAAAGACGGAGCGTCCAGGTGGCTAAGGAGTCTGCAACCGGGTAGCATCCACACTTGGGCTGACTTGGCAAACAAGTTCCTGGCAAAGTACTACCCACCGTCAAAGACAAGGGAGAAGATCGCTGAAATCACAAACTTTGGTCAAGAACCAGGTGAGTCCCTGTATGACTCTTGGGATAGATTCAAGGAGCTGCAGATTCTGTGCCCACACCATGGTATGAGTAGCGAAGAACTAG
Source organism: Limonium bicolor (assembly GCA_023374045.1). Lineage (NCBI taxonomy): Eukaryota > Viridiplantae > Streptophyta > Magnoliopsida > Caryophyllales > Plumbaginaceae > Limonium > Limonium bicolor. The sequence continues at coordinate 192,873,763 of CM041780.1, forward strand.
TACTGTCATTCTTTAAGGGATTAAACGATTCAAACAAAATAGTACTAAGTTCCTCATCTGGAGGAAACTTTATGGCAAGAACTGGGGATGAAGCGATGGAGCTTTTGGACACCATGACCGCTAGTACCAGACAGTGGTGCAAGAACAAGGGGAGAGGTGAGCCAAAAGCAGGTATGTATAATATTCCCCCACAGGATCATTTATCCGCTCAACTAACAGCTCTTACTAAAGTTGTGGAAAAGTTAGCTGTAAACCAGACGCAACAGCAAACCGCGAAGGCAGCTACTTCTTCACCTTTCCTGAATCCTTGCTGTGAGAATTGTGGAGGAGCCCACGACACATTCAATTGTGAAGGTCCTAGCTATGCAGGTAACCCCGAAGAGTTAAAATCGATCAACAACAGACCAGATAACCCTTATCCTAACAATTTCAATCAGAATAATTGGAGGAACAATCAACAACCTCCATGGAGGGGTAATGATCAGTCTATAGGTAATTTTGGGTTCAATCAAAATAGACCACCTTACTTTAGACAGCAGGAGCAATCCCAAAATTCTCAAGGAGGTAGTGGTAAAATTGAGAATATGCTGGCAGAAATCTTTAAACAAGGCCAAGCTACAAATTCCAGGTTTGCCGAAATAGAAGCCAAACTTTCTGAACAAGCCGCCAGAAACGCTGATCAAGCTTCCATCAACCTAAGCCTAGAGAGGCATATGAGTCAAATTTCACAACAGCTGGCACAGCGACCGACGGGGTCACTTCCCAGTCAACCTGACCCCAACCCAAGGGAGCATGCAAAAGCAGTAACTCTGAGAAGCGGCAAGGAACTAGTTTCTGATGTTCCAGAAGTTGAAGAAGATTTTAATAAGCCAGCTGAATCTCAACCTGAAGTGGAGGAAACAACAAATCCCAAGGAGAAGGAGTCTCCTAAATCTCTCACTATTAAACCTTCTCAACTCTCTTATAATCCTCCTATTCCATTCCCTAACAGACTAAAGAAAAAGAACATGGACGAGCAATATGGGAAATTTCTTAATATCTTTAAGAAATTAACTATTAACATCCCTTTTTCTGATGCTTTGTCTCAAATGCCTAGTATGCTAAATTTATGAAGGATATTTTGTCTAACAGGCGTTCTTTGCTAGAGTCTGACACGGTCAAATTGACAGAAAGAGTATCTGCAGTTCTCCTGAAGAAGCTGTGCAGACTGTTATTTTCTGAGTGGTTAAAGTGGTGTAATTAAAAGAAAAGAAAAGAAATTAAAACTCAAATTAAACGTCGGGCTGCAAACAAAATCCCGGTCGTAGTAGTAAAACAAGTGTCGTATCCACAGGGAGATTGTTCAATTTACCCTAGTCTTGGTAGTTACTTAAAAACTGTAAAAAGGGGTTTAGCCGGAGGCAAGCTTGATTTGTTGTTAAATTAATACAGAAATAATAAAAACAGTTAAAAGGTGAATTAAGTGATGTGGATGGAAAAATGTATCCTAGGATAGCGGGGGAATTTTCCTAAATTACTTAAACATATTTATAACCTTGTCTCAATTATTTATTGCCTATTAGAGTTAATAATTGTCAGTTACGAACTCTTAATAAAAGCCTTAATATTTTCCTGCTCAGTCCGGAGTGTAAATATCAAGATTAATTCCTTTGTGGTACCTAGACTATCTCAAAATCATATGTTGATAGTTACCAAATAAATGCAGTCGTTTGTCGCGCAAAGCATTTAGCAAATTTAGTTGAAAGGAATTAAAACAAGTTAAAATAAGAGAGACAGGTGATAAATATTAATTTACGTAATATTAGAAATAAACCCCCATCCTAGGATACAAAAGAAATTTACTCAGACATAACCGTAGATAAGAAGGTAGCACAGACAGATTTTGACATTATTTCAGAGGAGGAACTGGTCTGCTCTCGCTCTCACTGCTGCTCTTCTATTTCTTTAGTTACTGCGTGAGTGTGGACTGATATGGTGTTACGGGAGAGAATTAAATGGAAGCGAATGGATATGGATGAGTGTGGTGAAAATATTCTTCAGACTCCCATCCCGTGCGTGGTGTTGATGCAGTTCAAGGGGGGGTTATATAGAGGTTTGGATCCGTACGAATTTGATTGCAGATGAAGAAGAGCATTGATTGCTTCATTGATTGCGCAGGGGACAGACTGAATACGCGTGCGGAGTAGATGGATAAGTTGCGGGCGAGTCGGGCGAGTTGCAGACGACGACGGCGGAAGAAGATAGTCGCGACTGATAATTAGTCATGGTGTCCGCCTGCTGGTACCGCCCAATAAGTGGCGGTAACCTCTGTGTTGTCCGCGAGATTAAGAGGCGGTAGCCTCTATGTGTGACGAGGCGGTGCCTGTGTGGTGACCGCGAGTTAAGAGGCGGTAGCCTCTATGTTGACCGCGAGGCGGTTGCCTGTGTGGTGACCGCGAGTTAAGAGGTGGTAGCTCTATCACCGTCCGCCAGTTATGAGGCGGTCGCCCCTGTGGTGTCCGCCAGGCGGTAGCCTGTGAGAAGACCGCGTGTTATCGCGATGTCAAGCTTATTTCTTCTACTAGCTCTAGATTCTTCGTTTGGGCTCCGTTTTCTGAGCCGTCTGCGCCTATACGTTCGTCTTCGTGTATTTTGCTCCTAGCTTGGTTGTTCCTCATGTTTAAACCAATAAATTTGTGAGATTATCAATAAAACATAAACTAGAGGAAAAACATATGATAAGTGAGAAATGAGCAGAAAAGTGCTGATATAATATATGAAATACACCTATAAAACATGCTCATTTAGACACTTATCACACCCCCACACTTACCTTTTGCTTGTCCTCAAGCAAAACATGTACCCAAACAAGTAGGGAATGCTCAATATTAACAAATACTATTATGAAGGGTAGGATAAAGAAGTCAATAGTACATGATCTTAAACTTTTTAGAGGAGTGTGATCCATCACCTACTGGTGGCATAGGTGTACTCAGGGCAAAAATAAAAATTAGAGTTTCGGGGTATGATCCGGAGTACTTCAATGCTTCTTGATTTAAGGTGACTTTGAGAACTTTTACCATGGCCAACTTCTCTCAAGAATGGGCATTGAGGAGAAAACAAAAGGAAAAATAGATTTATGCATTTGTTTCACTTTTGCATAAGAGATGAGAAGATAATATGTAGGCATCAAGCCTTTGTATTTAAGAACACTCAACTCTCTTGTTGGTTACCAATGGTGTCTCAAGTCCCTTATTTATTTTATTTTTTTTCCTTTTTGACAGAGAAGCACCCCTTAGCAATCCCTAAGAAAGAAGACAGAAAGAACCCCTGAGTAAAAATCCAACCATTTCAGATCATTTGGTCACACCGCATAAAAATGCTCCTCAAAAGTAATCAAAATTTTAAAATTTTTGTACATTTTGTACCATTTATCCCACAATTCATAACAATATTTATTCCTAAAGAGAACAACCCACATAAAAAGGGTCCACGATATTGAATTTGAACAAACGCAAGATAAGCAGAGAGATTAAGCATTTAAGCATAAAATGTCACCGAAAAGGGCACACTCCCCCACACTTAAATTGAACAATGTCCTCATTGTTCACCAGAAAAACAAGGGAAAGTTCAGAAGGCCTTTTCGGTAAGTAGATAAAATAGAGAGAACACGAAGCTCACGAATATTCATTTAAGCATATAAATTCTCCTCTGCATTTTTATTTAAATAAAAGCATAATTAAAGAAACTAGTACTCCCCTGATTTTATTTTTGCTAGCGTGTTTGGACTTCCCCCACACTTGAGCTTCAGCCTCAAGTAGCGTAGCTTGGTTGCGGTGTAGACATGAAATTGCACCTGCATAAACACTAGAAGCAACCATACTATAAACGGGGTTAAAAGTTAGCAAAAATAAAAGGGAAACTGAAAATTAAAACAGCATAAAAGCATATAAAAGATAAGTTCGTCCGGGTTGCCTCCCGGAAAGCTGCCCTTCTTTAACGTCTTTGGCTAGACGCTTTTTCGTTAGATCGATCTGGGGGGTGGTTATGAGGAGGAGATCCAAAGCATGACTCGATGGTTTTTTTGAGAGTCCACCTGGATGCATGTTTTCTTTTCTTATCCCGCTCTTCGTCCGGGATTGGTGGTGGTATCTCTGTGATAGACATGCCGTCTGGAAGGGTAATAAACAGAAGTGGGGATGATGATGATTGAGTATCCCTAATGAACTTGAGATCTTTGGATTTGCTATCTGGAGATCTTCCTGATGCAAACTCCAGCTTTTCGTTATAAGCTTGAAGGGTGATTTCCCCTGGGCTACCCAAATGTGCACATCGGCTGTGGCAAGGAATGGTCGTCCAAGGATGAGAGGTGTAGTGGAGTTCTCTTCGATGTCTAGAATGACAAAATCGCATGGGAAGTATAAGTGCTCCACTTTAATGATAACATCCTCCACCACTCCGCTTGGGTATGTTACCGAACCATCTGCCAGTTGCAGGGTCATCTTAGTCTTTTTCATCTCTCCAATTCCCAGCTTTTTGAAAGTGGAGAGGGGCATCAAATTAATGGAGGCACCCAGATCGCATAGGGAGTATGGAAATGAGGTGCTACCAATTGTGACTGGAATAGTGAAGCTGCCCGGATCATTGCATTTTGATGGTAGTGGTTTTTGTAGAGTAGCTGAGCAAGCTACATTGAGAGGTACCGTACCGACTTCGGCCAATTTAGTTTTGTTGGATATGAGGTGTTTGAGGAATTTGGCATAGTTTGGCATTTTGGCAATGAGGTCTACAAACTGTATTGACGTTTAGTTGCTTCAGCATTGCCAGAAACTTACCATATTCATTATCCAATTTCTGCTTCTGGAGTCGGCGAGGAAATGGTATAGGCGGTTCTTGTGAAGAAGGTTCTGAAGCTGGTGGAATAGTGAGGACGCTTGGAGATGTCTTTTCTGCTGGGGCCTCAGCTTTTCCTTCACTATCCTCTTTGGATTCTTCTGATTGTTGCGGGATGTGAATCTCGTCGGTTTTCTTACCGCTTCTCAAGGTTATCGCCTTAACCTCTTCTCTTCTTCTTCGAAGTCGAGCTTTTCGTTTTCATAACCAGCCACCAAGTGCTCAAGGTAGGTATTCTCAGATTGAATGCGATTTTATAGACTTTGGCGGTGCTTTCAAGTTCAGCTACATTCCTTTTGGAAGTCTCAATTGCTACAACCCATCTTGGAGGGAAGGGTGTAGTTCTGGAACTTAGCTGTTTTAGCCACCTCCGTCTTTTCTTCATCGTGCTCCTTCACATAGATGCACTTGGCTTGCTCTCTTGGATTTGGTTCATTTTGGCTGGGGAGAGCCCCTGGCGGTCTTCGAGCAAGATGTTCTGCAAGTTGATTGAATTTCCTTCGATTTTCTGGTTGAAGGCTTCTTGTGCAGAAGCTGGTTCTGAGTTATGGACATGAACCCTTCATCATCTCTTTGAGTTCTGCATTTGGATCAGAAGAGGATGAAGATGTGTTGTTGTTGTTGTTGTTGTTGTTGTTGTTGGAAACCTGGAGGGGCACCTTGTGCTCTATAACCCATATTAGAGTTTGGTTGGGGTCGGTTCCCCTGATAGGTGTTGGAATTGTTGTTCTGCCCTCCTTGGTTTGATCATTATTTTTCCATGAGAAATTCGGGTGATTTCTCCATGGATAGTTGTTGTTGAGTTATTGTTGTAGGAATTACCGGGGCGGTTTCCTATGAATTGTACTTCCTCGTACTGGCCTTTGCCTTCGCACTGATGGTTTCATGAGGACCGGCGCATATGACACATCCTTCTGTAGGTGGAACTGGTGGTGAACTTGTAGGTGGGGAAGCTATTGTTTTTACAATTTCGTTTGTGATGTTGTTAGCTTTTCCACCATCTTTGCAAGGGACGAGATCTGAGCTGATAAATGATCTGTAGGCTCAACATGGAGTAGGCCTGCTGCTCGTGGCGTTCTTCCTTGGATCTCGTCCACTGTCTGTATTGCTCGTCATGGTTTCGAGAAGGTCCATTCCTTCTTTAGGAGATTTCATCATGAAACTTCCTCCTGCAGAGGAATTGACGAGTAGTCGGTTCCCATCATCCAGACCGTTGAAGAATGACAGGCAGAGGGATTGATCGTCAAGACCATGGTGGGAACATTCATTAGCATATCTTTGAATCTGTCCCATGCGTCGTACAACGTTTCTCCCGGCTCCTGACAGAAAGTGTTGATTCACCGATCAATTGCCTCGTTCTACTGGTTGGGTAGTATTTGGCAAGGAATTTTTGGGCCATTTGAAGCCATGTGGTGATTGATCGGGAGGGAAGGCTTCGGTACCACCGGTTTGCTGAATCCGATAATGAGTGAGGAAATAGTTGGAGTCGAATTCTTTCTTTGACATTGCCGGTTGACCAAAGGAATTGCAAAGTCTAGGAAGAGACTCAGATGATTTGGGGCTTCATCTGGGTTCGCTCCACTAAACTTGCCTAGATCCCGGACGGCGGTGATGTAGTGGGTTTTGAAAACCCATCGTCCGGCTTCTTCTGGTGTTAGTTCGGGGAGAACTATGGCTGATGCTCTTCCTTCGGTGTTAGGTTGGTGATAATCAGATAGGGCACGGTGTTCTGGTTGAATTGCATGGTCCATTTCATTTATAACTTCGTTATTGGCCATGGCTTGGTTTCTCAGGTTTCTTTGTGCTTGAAATAAAGTACGCTCGGGTTCGGGGCTCGGACTGATTGGTGGAGAGCCTCGGGTTCGAGTATTTGGCATGCACAGAAGATAACTTGTGGTTTGTCAGAAGCTGCAAAATTAGTTAGTAAATAAAATAAGAAAGACAGAATATTGGTTAGGCTGATAAACGTTAGGAGTTAGTATACTGGAAATTATAAGTTAGTAGTTAGGACAATGGAAAGAAATGACAATGAAGGAAATGACAGAAATAAATGTTAAGGACAATGGAAAGAAAGGACAATGGAAGAAAGACAATGGAAGAAATGACAGGAAATTTAAAGTTAGTAGTTAGAGACAATGGAAAGAAAGGACAATGGAACGAAATGACAATGGAACGAAATGACAATGGAACGAAATGACAATAATATTAAGAGTGAGGAGTTAGATGTCCAAAGTCCGAGTCCAGATTATAAGTCCGATGTCCAAGGTTAGATTATTAACAAGATAATATTGACAGTTTATTATAATAAAACAGGTGAACTACCGGAAACTAGGGAAATTGATGGAATCAATCTCCCCGGCAACGGCGCCAATTTGCAGATGTTATTTCTGAGTGGTTAAAGGTGTAATTAAAAGAAAGAAAGAAATTAAAAACTCAAATTATAAACGTCGGGCTGCAAACAATCCCGGTCGTAGTAGTAAACAAGTGTCGTATCCACAGGGAGATTGTTCAATTTACCCTAGTCTTGGTAGTTACTTAAAAACTGTAAAAAGGGGTTTAGCCGGAGGCAAGCTTGATTTGTTGTTAAATTAATACAGAAATAATAAAAACAGTAAAAGGTGAATTAAGTGATGGATGGAAAAATGTATCCTAGGATAGCGGGGGAATTTCCTAAATTACTTAAACATATTTATAACCTTGTCTCAATTATTTATTGCCTATTAGAGTTAATAATTGTCAGTTACGAACTCTTAATAAAAGCCTTAATATTTTCCTGCTCAGTCCGGAGTGTAAATACAAGATTAATTCCTTTGTGGTACCTAGACTATCTCAAAATCATATGTTGATAGTTACCAAATAAATGCAGTCGTTTGTCGCGCAAAGCATTTAGCAATATTAGTTGAAAGGAATTAAAACAAGTTAAATGAGAGACAGGTGATAAATATTAATTACGTAATATTAGAAATCAAACCCCCATCCTAGGATACAAAGAAAATTACTCAGACATTAACGGAGATAAGAAGATTACACAGATAGATTTTGACATTAATTCAGAGGAAGAACTGGTCTGTTCTCGCTCTCACTGCTGCTCTTCTATTTCTTTTGTTACTGCGTGAGTGTGGATGATGTGGTGTTACGGGAGAAATAAATGGAAGCGAATGGATGGTGAGTGTGGTGAATTTCTTCAGACTCCCGTCGTGCGTGGTGTTTATGCAGTTAAGGTGGTGGGTTTATATAGAGGTTTGGATCCGTACGAATTTGATTGCAGATGAAGAAGAGCATTGATTGCTTCATTGATTGCGCAGGGGACAGACTGAATACGCGTGCGGAGTAGATGGATAAGTTGCGGGCGAGTCGGGCGAGTTGCAGACGACGACGGCGCGAAGAAGATAGTCGCGACTGATAATTAGTCATTGGTGTCCTGCTGGTACCGCCCAATAAGTGGCGGTAACTCCTGTGTTGTCCGCGATTAAGAGGCGGTAGCCTCTATGTTGACCGCAGGCGGTTGCCTGTGTGGTGACCGCGAGTTAAGAGGCGGTAGCCTCTATGTTGACCGCAGGCGGTTGCCTGTGTGGTGACCGCGAGTTAAGAGGGGTAGCTCTATCACCGTCCGCCAGTTATGAGGCGGTCGCCCCTGTGGTGTCCGCCAGGCGGTAGCCTGTGAGAAGACCGCGTGTTATCGCGATGTCAAGCTTATTTCTTCTACTAGCTCTAGATTCTTCGTTTGGGCTCCGTTTTCTGAGCCGTCTGCGCCTATACGCTCGTCTCTTCGTGTATTTTGCTCCTAGCTGGTTGGTTCCTCATGTTTAACCAATAAATTGTGAATTATCAATAAAACATAAACTAGAGGAAAAACATATGATAAGTGAGAAATGAGCAGAAAAGTGCTGATATAATATATGAAACACCTATAAAAATGCTCTTTAGACACTTATCATAGCTGCCCCCCAAGTTAGGAGATCCGGTCTTCCCATCATTCCATGCGCTATCGAGAAGGTTGATTGCGGTAACGGTTTATGTGATTTAGGAGCAAGTATTAATTTGATGCCTTTATCTATTTTCAAGAAATTAGGTGTAGGTCAATGTGCTCCCACATCTGTTCAGTTACAACTAGCAGACCGTTCCATAATTTATCCTAAAGGAAAAGTTGAGGACCTGGTAGTTTCTATTGATAAATTTATTTTCCCTGCTGATTTTATCATCATTGATATGGAGGAAGATACAGATGTACCACTAATTTTGGGCAGACCGTTTATGAGAACTGCCCGCACTCTCATTGATGTGGAAGGAGGGAAGATTATTCTAAGATTTCATGATGAGCAGGTTGTTTTCGACATGACACGCAACATGAAGCGTCCTGCCACTGTTCAATCCTGCTTTGCATATATTTATTGACTCTTTAGTGCAGGAAACTATTTTAAGCAAGAAGAAGAGGAAATCCTGGAAAGATGTCTTATGGCATCTTGTGAAGCTGATGATGAGGATCCAGATATGGCCCTCATGGCTGAGGAGTTAAACAAAAGGCGGCCACACTTCCACAAGTACCAGCAGCAATTTGAGAAAGTCGAGCGAAGTGCTGACCGGCCAAGACCATCTATTGAAAAACCTCCTACAGTGGAGATGAAACCTCTTCCCTCTCATTTGAAATATTCTTTTCTTAATGAACCATCGGAATTACCTGTTATAATCTCTTCTGACTTGACAGGAACTCAAGAGAAGCAACTACTGGAGGTGTTGCGCAATCACACATCAGCTATTGGTTGGTCTAGCAGATATTAAAGGAATCAGCCCTCAGTTGTGTTCTCACCGAATCTATATGGAAGATAACTACCGACCATTGGCTCAGCCTCAGCGACGTCTTAACCCAGTCCTAAAAGAGGTAGTTAAGAAAGAGGTAATCAAACTACTCGATGCAGGCATTATTTACCCTATTTCAGACAGTAAATGGGTAAGTCCAGTTCAGGTAGTACCAAAGAAAGGAGGAATAACTGTGGTTCCTAATGAAAAGGGTGAGCTGATTACCCAGCGTCCCACTACAGGATGGCGGGTTTGTATTGATTATAGAAAATTAAATGATGCCACTCGTAAGGACCATTTTCCATTACCTTTCATTGATCAAATGTTGGAAAGACTAGCTGGACATGACTACTACTGCTTTCTGGATGGCTTTTCAGGTTATTTTCAAATCCCTATAGCTCCTGAGGATCAGGATAAGACAACTTTTACCTGTCCGTATGGAACCTATAGTTATAAAAGAATGCCATTTGGATTATGTAATGCTCCTGCCACGTTTCAACGTTGTATGATGGCCATCTTTGCTGAATATATTGAGAAATGCATTGAGGTTTTTATGGACGATTTTTCTGTTTATGGTCTAACATTTGAATCCTGTCTAGAAAACCTTGATCTTGTGTGTCCAGGTGTGAAGAAACCAATCTGGTGTTAAATTGGGAAAAATGCCACTTCATGGTTCGAGAAGGAATCGTCCTGGGCCACAAAATTTCTTCAAAAGGTATTGAGGTAGACCGGGCTAAAGTCGAGGTAATTGAAAAGCTCCCACCACCATCTTCTGTTAGAGATATTCGTAGTTTTCTTGGACACGCAGGTTTTTATAGAAGATTCATCAAAGATTTTTCCAAAATCTCTAAACCTCTGTGTGATCTACTGGCGAAGGATGTTAAGTTCCATTTTTCTGAAGAATGTCTGAAAGCTTTTAATTTATTAAAAGAAAAGCTAATTTCTGCACCTGTCGTTGTGTCTCCTGATTGGTCACTCCCTTTTGAGATAATGTGTGACGCTAGTGATTACGCTGTGGGAGCCGTGTTATGTCAGAAGATTGATAAAATTCTTCGGGTAGTATATTATGCAAGTCGAACTTTAAATGATGCCCAGAAAAATTATGCGACCACAGAAAAAGAATTACTAGCTGTAGTTTTTGCTCTAGATAAGTTTCGATCTTATTTACTGGGTGGTAAAATTATTGTGCATACTGACCACTCTGCTCTTAAGTATTTGTTTGCTAAGGCAGAGTCAAACCCAGGTTAATTAGGTGGATTCTCCTATTGCAAGAATTTGATATTGAGATCAGGGACAAAAGGGAACACAAAATGTGGTAGCTGATCATCTGTCCAGAATGGAGGCATCTGATGATGGGACTCCCATCAACGAGTCCTTCCCCGATGAGTCAGCATTTGCAGCTGAAGATGTTGAGGATCCATGGTTTGCTGATATCGCTAACTACCTTGTTAGGAAGATTGTTCCAGCTGATATGACTTATCAGCAGAGAAAGAGGTTCTTTTCCATTGTCAAACATTATTTTTGGGATGACCCTTATCTGTTTAAAGTCTGTGCAGATGGTATCATTAGGAGATGTGTCCAGAAGTCAGAGGTCAGAAACATTCTCCTCCATTGCCATTCCAGAGAAGCCGGTGGACATCATGGCCACTCGAACCGCCAAAAATACTAGAATCAGGTTTTTTCTGGAACACCCTTCACAAGGATTGTCATGCGTTTGTTTCGACATGTGATCGGTGTCAAAGGCAAGGTAATCTATCTCGTCGAAATGAGCTACCACTGAATAACATGTTAGAAGTTGAGCTATTTGACGTCTGGGGTATTGATTTTATGGGTCCCTTCCCAAACTCTTTCGGTAATCTTTACATCTTAGTAGCTGTTGATTATGTTTCAAAATGGGCGGAAGCCCTTGCCTGTTCTACTAATGATGCTAAAATTGTTGTGAAGTTCCTGAAGAAAAATATTTTCACTCGATTCGGCGTTCCTCGAGCCATAATCAGTGACGGTGGCTCCCATTTCTGTAACCGCCAGTTTGAAGCACTATTAAAGAAATGGGGTTCGACATAAGGTTTCCTTACCCTACCATCCTCAAACAAATGGGCAGGCCGAAGTGACGAACCGAGAGCTCAAGTGGATCTTGCAAAAGACGGTGAACTCTTCTCGAAAGGATTGGTCACTTCGATTAGATGAAGCACTCTGGGCCTACCGCACTGCTTTCAAGACACCAATTGGCATGTCTCCCTACAAGTTGGTTTTTGGGAAGGCATGCCACTTGCCTGTGGAATTAGAATACAAGTCATATTGGGCCTTGAAAGCTCTTAATTTTGACCTACAGCAAGCCGGTGATAAACGCAAGTTCCAGTTGACAGAGTTGGAGGAACTCAGGAACGAATCTTACGAGAATGCTGTAATATATAAGGAACGTACCAAGCGCTGGCATGACAAGATGATTGCCAATCGGAACTCAAGGTGGGGGACCAAGTCCTACTTTTCAACTCCAGGCTCAGATTCTTCCCAGGTAAGCTGAAATCATACTGGTCAGGACCTTACCCTATTATTAGCATTTCCCCATTCGGTGCGATTGAACTCGCCAATGCAAAGGGGGAAACATTTAAAGTCAATGGGTCAAGAGTCAAGAAATTTCTGGGTACTACACTGGATCAAGCTGCTACATATGAAATATCTCTTAAAGATCCAATGCAGGTTAGCTACTTCACAAAGTCCAGCCAATGACTATAAAGAGGGCAGCTGACTGGGAGGCAACCCAGGGGTAATTTTCAAATTCATGTTTTATAAGCTACGCATCTATTTATATATATATATAAAAAAAAAAAGGGAGAGAAGAAAGAAGAGGAAGGAGATTACCTGTGCTATTAACGCAACGCTTCCTAGCGTTATTTTGGTATTTGACAGTGTGTGTAGGTAAACCGTTTGTTGCAATCACTCCAAGCTGAACCCTTGCTTAGACTCAAGTGTGAGGAACATCGACCCCACCGCCAATGCTTTAAGTGTGAGGAAGGGCACCTTCCTCAATCTCACGATATCAGGGGAGTCTCAGTTCCTTTATTTTTAATATTTATGTTCAGCCACTCGAGCTTTAACTGTTGATTCATGAGTCTGGCATATTTTGAAAGGTCTTTTCTTGATTATTTTATGAACAATGAGGACATTGCTCCTCTTAAGTGTGAGGAAGTTTAGACCTTTCCCTGAAAATATGCCAGTAGTACCTAATGCCACACTTGATTTTTATTGTTCTCTAATTATGATAGTAAGCTTCTCTAAAGGCCAATACATGTTGAATTTTCGGGCTAAAATTTTTTGTGGAAGTTTTTGAAATCGAGCCTGATGACAACCTCAAGAATCGTTCTGCTTGACGTTGTTTGTATGTATCAATTTCTTTCTTCAAAATTAAATCTATTTTCACTGAAATCTGGTGGATAAGCTGATTGTGGAAATTGAGCTACCTTAGCTTGGCAATCATGGGACTAAGTGAAAGTTTGGTATGGAAAGGATAAGGCAAGGTACTCCTCTGATCATATAATTTTCTGAACCAAAACAGGCCTCGTTCATTCGGTTATTAAGTCCTTGGGGTGCCTTATCACCCATCTACCTAAGGTCTTGTGATCTGGGATAGAAGGCCCAAAGCCGCTACATGGGTGAAGAGAAAAGTCTGGGGGATGAAACAATTGTGCAAACAATGAAAAACAAAAGAGAAGAGAAAAAGAAATAAACATGCAAAACTCTGAATATTTGTTGCAATTTTTCATATTTTGATCATGAGTATGTGGTGTTGAAAGGTATCACAGAATAAGGTGTTACTTCACACCCCTTGTCATCCAAAGGTTAGAGAAAAGAAATTGGTGGAAGGTTCCAAGCTAATCTATGTTCAATTTTTACAATCTGACTTATCCATGCTCTTATTAAAAATTTTCTGTTTCACTGTTTACAAAAACCTACATCCAAGAGCAGGATTATTCTTTTGATTGCCATTTAGCTTGATTTCCTTCCACGATAGTTGAATCCCGGAGTTTGATACTGTAACCTTAGAGAAAAGTTTGACTATTTGCTTGAGGACAAGCAAAAGATAAGTGTGAGGAAGTTTGATAAGTGCGAAATATATAGACTTTTAAGGGTTTAATTACCTTATAATTTGCAGTATTTTAAGTAATATTTCTCACTTATCTGACGATTTTCCTAGATTTATGTTTTGATATGAATTGATATATTTTATGTGTTAAATGTAGGAAAAAGCCATGTTAATGGATAGATAATCTCATGAGCTTTCTAACGCAACAAACGGCGGGTAAAACGATTTATAACGAAGAATCGGGAGCCGGTTGAAGATTGTAGTACATCGGTATATATAATACTTGTCCGCTTCGCAACCGCATAGAATAGGCGCGGACAGGAGAGCGGCAGACACGTCCGCATGGATATTGGCGGACGACACTCGCGGTCACAAGAGAATCAGTCACGTCCGCATGAATAAGACGCGGACGCCTGGGCGGACGCGCGCGCGGACAGGTGCTGCAGCGCACCAAAAATTGTGCCGGATCCAGATTTCGACGCGAATTCTCTTCTTCCTTCTTCCTTCGCGGCGCCGCACTCGAACTGCTACTTCATTAATTGCAGACGGTCGCCCACCTTAATTTGTGCACGCGTGACTGGCTCTGGAATCAATTGCTCTGCCCGATGAAATCTCTGACTGCAATCTTCACGGATCTGCACCAACTCCACCGCCATCTACTCACTAGCTCACTGTCCCTGTCACTTCTCCGTTGTCTGCTTCTGAAATCCTCCGCCTATATAAACTCACACTCTGCTTACTAAAAATTCATCCAATCATTCACGCACCCATCTATCAATCCATTCACCCACGCATTCATCTATCAATCGATCACCCCAATCATCCCCATTAAATTCCCACGTAGACACATATATCCCACTTTTGATTTTATTTTCCTGTTACGTACCAGCTCTACAATAATAAAGTTAGCAGTCGGGGCAACGCAAGACGAAGTTGAAGCAAGGACCCGGAGTGAACTTCTAAACTGGAGTTATCTCTTACCCTTACTTTAATTTATTTAATGCATTCCTTTTCTGTTATCGTTGTTTTTGTAACGATGAGCGAGTAAGTATTTTAGCTTCCCGGGTTGGGAAGCGAACCTATTTCCTAAATTCTGTTATGTATTTCTTCAAATAAATTTAGTTAACTGCAACAGTTCAATTCCTGTCCTTCAAGTGTTTTAATTATTTGGCCGGTAGTTAAAACAACCCTTGTAGTTATTTTATTAAAATGCGAGAGCTGAGATAAATAACTAGACGGAGGAAGTTGAACCTAATTAACAGCTAGAAGCGTGATCCCGCCTATAGGTTAATTAGACTCCAATAGAAACTGCTCTTTATGCAATTAATTGTGTCCGGTCTAGAGCATTAGTCTGCTGCTAGATCTAACAATTGGTTAGGATTCATTATACTTAGTCGTTAATGAATTAATTAAAGTTTCTGAGTTATTGCAGTAAAATTAAAAGGAAGAATTTAATAACAGATATAAAAGGAATAGGTAAGCAAACAACCCGGGGTGCGCTTTTCTATTTATCACATTCACCACTCTTTAAATCCCTGTGTTATTTATCTTTTAAATTGTTCTATTTTTCCTTGTAGTTCAGTTTCTTTTTAATCAATCAATCAAAACCGAAAAAAAGTGATATTTCCTGTTTTCTTTAGTTTAACTTAATTTCCAGTTAATCAAATATTTGTCAATTAATTGTACGAGGTCCCTGAGATCGACAACCCCATTTAATCACTATACCCGCAAAACGATAGGTACACTGCCTATGTGGTAGAAGTAGTCACATATTTCTCCATCAACCATAGAACGACCATTTCTCTTTTCAAGTTTTGTTTTTTGTATCATGTTGTATATGTCTTTCCTGGTTGTGACGTGTCGGGGTTGATTGTGGTGAGCTCTGAATAAATTGCAGAAGGTGGTGCACCGACTCGGGTTCTCTGATCGATCGTAATCTCCTCCTCCTCAGTTAGGCGTTTTCCCATAAAATGACCCTCTACCCACTCAGCGAGATCATGGTTATGCCATCTGTTACCCACATTCAAGAAACACCCGTAGCTTGTGTAATACCCCTTAATTCTAAAAGGACAACCACATTTCTTTGAACCAAATGATCTGCGTCGGGTGATGACACCAGGTCGTGGTGTCCTTCGTGGTTTCAAATACCTCTTGCATGTTATATGGAAATCTTGGCCAGCCCGAGAACTTTGAATTATGGTGTAGATATGGTTGGGATGGCCAACACTATCTACCCAAGCTTTCGCTTCTTCTTTACTCCTAAATAGCTGATCTGTTTGAAATAAGTAACATGTATCCACCACCAGAGGTCAATTATACATTTGTTGCATGTAGTCGTCCATCTCTGCATTATGATCTTTAACGCCTTCATCAAATTCATCCCAACATTCATCAGTAGTTGAGTCACTTTCCTGCAATAAGGGTCAAGAGAATGTTAGACGAATGTTTAAATATGAAATATTAGTGTGAATATGATTTACAAAGACAATAAACTAAATACTTACTGCGCTTGATACTGGAACAAAATCATGATCGAAATCTGAAGATTGACTTATGTCTAGCTACTTGAATAGTTTTACGAAATATTTTTTGGAAGAGAGTCAAGAGATAGAGAGCTTTGAGAATATGGAGAGTGAGTGTGTGAAGATGAAATGGAGGAGGCATCCCTTATATATAGGTTGGTCATGAACTAGCCACAAGGTTACAAGTTCACAAACGGTAACCTAGTACGTGAACAGTGATCTGGTACGTGTACCTCTTCCTGGCAAAAGTAATTACCAACGGTAACTTTTAATTCACTTTGTACCGGATGTAGTAACCTGGTACGTGAACAGTGACTTGGTACATGTACCTCTTCCTGGCAAAAGTAATTACCAATGGTAACTTTTAATTCACTTTGTACCGGATGCAATAACCTGGTACGTGAACAGTGACCTGGTACGTGTACCTCTTTTGCCACAACACTCAACAGACCACCAATGCACCTAGCAAATGCCTCACTGATCATTTCTATAGATTCGATATACGAAAAAGTGCCCTCCATCGCATTAGCCAATCCATGCAGAAGATACTGTGTTGTCAGGTCATGCCTTAAGCAAGCACCCAAAAAAAATTAGTATCTAACTTTTGTACCAGACACAGACCTCGCCTGCTCCATGTTACCATTTTAACCTTACTTTTCTCAGTAGCCGTTGGACATGTTAGTGATCGTTACTCAAATATTATAAAAGAGGGTATTAGTGTCCCAACATACTCATTCCTTACCTTGTGCTCTCAGAATCTGTCTAATTACATCTTGCATGAACTCTTCATACCTTACGCCACATTTTGCTCTCAAAATCAAATGGAGTTTCCTTTTTGTTTGCACGTTAATTATGTAGCTACTTTTGGTCATCATGGAGCACAATTTGATAGAAGAATGGGGCACAGACGCATAGAAGTTACTATGCCATATCCTAGTAATCTTCGTGATCTACAACGACGAGTAATTAGAGCCCTACAGTCCCTCCTTGGCAGAATAAACATAACAACAATGGTGTATTTGGGGTTGGAGGGCAACTAAGAGTGGACTTTTATTCATGTACGAAATGATACATCAGTTCACCGGATGATAGAGAATTATATGGAGTATAATGATTTCATCGCTCATATTCAATTACTTGTTATTTATGATCCTATTGAGCCCGATGATGATGATTTTCAACACCAAGAACCAATTTATGAGATGTGACGTAATGTAATAGCACAGGGAATAGAGAGACAAAGGTCCGGAAATAATTAGGTTATTGGTTATTGCGTAATTGATCTTGTTAGTTCTCGTGCTAGTAACCTTAGGTTTGTAATGAAATGATCTCATATGTTAGTAACCTTTGGACGTGGAATAAATGTGTTGTTATACTTTTCTGGATTTATAATCTTTGGTAGATGTTTGGACGTGGAATAAACGTGTTGTTATACTTTTCTGGATTTATAATCTTTGGTAGATGTTTGGACGTGGAATAAACGCGTTGTTATACTTTTCGGGATTTATTATATTTGGTAGATGTTTGGACGTGGAATAAACATGTTGTTATACTTTTCTGGATTTATAATCTATGGTAGATGTTAGATAGTTATTCACTTTCAATTCTGTGATTTATAGGATTTGAATTCTGGGACTTTTGTTAGGAATTTCTACATTTTGATATATTTCAGTTATCGTGACATATACATTAGGTTTGTTCTGCTTGGTATATGTTACCGATTCTTATGGAGTTGTTGATGCATGTGAAGTATCCCCCGGAAGCAACTGCATAACCAGGTTCAATAACGATATACCGATTCCTTTTCCTGCATCGATACCACGTGCTTGCTCTCCAATCATCAAGCTACAAGCTTGCTGATTTAAAAGCTCTACAGAAGATTAAAATAGATACTAAAGAAGAAAAAATGAATGTTTTCAGTTTATTACCGATGCTGGTTTACAATGAAGAGCAAAAGAAACGATGCATTTCAAGAAAATTTTTGGCATAGTCTCCCCTGTTTTTTTTCTCTCCACCGGTTCTAAGAACCTCCACAAAATCAACCAAAAGGACATCAATAATGTCACCAGCAATTCAGCAATAATTCCACCATCACCATCACTAGAAATAACTACATCCACACAAATTGTACTAAAGTCTATTACACCAAGTAAAAATAAAAGACAACAATAGTTCCAAGATGTTAAAGTTTATTACACTAAATCCTAGATGAGAACCACTAGGGTGCACCATGCTGGCGCCGGTAACTATCCCATATGGATAAAGAGCTGAACACATCCTCAAGACCATGAGTTGTAGCCCTTTGTTCATTATCTGGCATCGCCTGACGATAGTATGACCAGTCCCATGCACTGTTCTCTTGATAGTATGGACGTGCAAGCTCACTTGCCTCAGACAGTAGCTGCAACACACTTGGTCAGGTAAGTACACATAAAAAATAAAAGTGATATCTCATGAAGTACTATAAAAATATGACTTACTAGATAGGGATCTAGACGATGAACCAATGTGGTCTCATAACTCTCAGGGTTTAGGATCTTTGGGTGTGTGTGCTTGGTGTACCAATTTAGGTAGAGTGGGTCGCAAGCATGCAACCGTGTACTTGTACGCTCATACCCTGGAACCAGCACTTTAGGTGTGTTATCCCACACACTATACATGGGGGGGGGGGGTATACACAGGTGTATGGTTGGTTTTTTCCTCTTTTTTCAGACCTTGGGTTACGTCTAATATGAGGTTCAGGGATACCCTGAATGTACCCAAACTGGCGTAGACAACGCCCTGGCATGTACGGCTCATTTAACCCCATAATTTGTATGGTACCTCTGTATCATGTACGCCCTCCATGAACATTAACATTATCCCGGCCGTAGGGTAACCAATCAATCTACAATGTGATAATAGTAAAATGTAACCAACAACGAAAGACAAAAATAATAATGGTTCAATGTGGTAGCAACTACAAACACTTACATTTAGAGTAGTCAAAGCATCTAGATGCTCATGATAGCCTTGCAGTGAACGATGATCATGAACTTGAGAGTTAGATCTCACCCATCTTAGAGCCCAAGGTCTGTCATCATTAGCACGCCAGTCTGGGCTAATCGCTGGTCTTAATGTAGGGAAGAACGCATAAATCCAGCACTGTGCATATAAAAACACAATAGAATGATTAAACAGTACCAATTATTAACACTCAGTGAGTTATCATATACTAGATGCTCATTAGGACACATACCTCAAGTAATGTCATACAACCACCTATTCCACTGGAGCCGGCACAAGAGGCTGTCCCTAGCTGGCGATATAACCATGCAAGAGTACCAGCTCCCCATGCATATTTATGAAGCTCCGTAGCTTTCTTCATGGGAGCTACTAACCAAAACAGCTGTGGACTCAAAAGACCATGTGATTTTCTAGCTAATATGGTGGTACCAATCAGATGATAGAACCAACCACATGCCTGCTTCATTGGCTCTTCATGTACATCCCTACAGTGCTGCAACAAGCCCGCAATCGATACAGCACCGGTATTCCACAGTGTCTCTGTCATAGTTTGAACATCTCCCCCAAAATTAAGACAATCAGCCATTACTTCCTTCAACTCAGGGGTGGATGACTGCCCTAGCAATGGACGACCAACGATGGGGATTTACAGTAT
This sequence comes from Limonium bicolor, assembly GCA_023374045.1. Classification (NCBI taxonomy): domain Eukaryota; kingdom Viridiplantae; phylum Streptophyta; class Magnoliopsida; order Caryophyllales; family Plumbaginaceae; genus Limonium; species Limonium bicolor. The sequence continues at coordinate 192,893,699 of CM041780.1, forward strand.
CATCCACACATCATGCAGGGTAATCGTCACTCACCGAACGACATATGGAATGAGTTTGTATGAGGTTGCCACCTCTTCACAAAAGCACTGATGAGGGACATATTGTTGTGTGGCATTGTAATATCCTGTAGGTGCTGTATACCAGAATACTTAAGCATGTTCCTTGCTCTTTTGCAGGAAACTTGATCTTTTGGCCAGCTAGTAAGCATCACCTTACGGGATTTGAAACTCAAAACCCCACGATCCTTGTAACACCCCTACCGTTAATCCTATTCTTACCGTCTAATCGTCCTGTTAATCCTATCAGTTCGCAGCGGAATTATTACTATTACTACGGCGGGTGATACAACGCCGCTAACCGCTCATACGGCTAGCAAGGCTTACTCTACAATACAGTGACGGTCTGATGATCATAGTATACCGAGCTACTAAAACATTGCTTACTGAATACAAAAGATAACATTCTTACATTACCGGATCACCGAGTATTCAAAGTATTTAATTACATCCCTTTCCAATTGTTCCCAAAAGAATGAGTTTCTACCAACTACTCATCTATACCCAATCTCCGTCCTATCAACATCTAAAAAGGTGTACCCCATGGTACACCGGCTATCAAAAAGCTACAGCCGTGTACTACTTAGTACACCATTCATAATCCATTAATTACAAATCCAAAAAGAAACAAAGCTACATCACTTCACAGCCTTCATCCTCTCTTGTACCTGCGTGTAGTAAAAACATCGCCCCAAGGGGCTCAGCAAAAGCTGCGCATGAACTCCGCATATACCGCGTGCTAGCTAGGGCACGCCGACTAATTAAGGTCAAATAGGCATGCGGTTCATTTTTATCATACATACATGCTTGCATACAACATACATTCACATGCAATACTTCATACAATGCAAGATAGCGATACAATAGCACACACACTTACTTACCTTCACCGTGTTAGCCAATTTACGCATCCGGGTTAATCAGAATGCTATTTACTCTTTACTCATTACACATTCTTACTCTTACTTTACTTACTTACTTTCATTTACGTACTTACTCATTCTTATTTACTTACTCATACTCAAGTTAAGTCGGTATGACCTCCGGCCCGGGGACTACACCGTCCCACCACCGGGATTTACTTGACTCACCAATCCGGGATGCTACCCACTTAAGGGATTTGGGCCGCAGACCAGTTTAAGAGTCAGGAATCGGATCCAACCTCTTGTGTCTCCTCATCCTCACGCGTGGCCGAAACTATATCGGACTTCTACTCATTCCAATTTAATTACCAATTAAGTTAGATTGGTTAGCTTGTTAGGAATCAGTTAGAAGTCCAATAACAATCACAATCGGTCACAGTACAAGACAACATACATACACACATTCATATCCATCCATACATTTCATGAATTATACAAACTAAGATTTAAAGAAAATATACACAACATACAACACTACATATTCACAAGTAAGCATGATAACTCTGATTCGTGCATTTATCTTATTTGGTGATCAATTAGCACACAACACACAAATCAGAGTAACCAAGATAGCATACGGGGCATGAGGAATTCATACCGTTCACCATTGTACTTGTATCCGACGTTCCTCCGGTGTTCACAAATCAAATCCTAGGATATACATACAATCGAGTGATTAATCTAACTATCATTCACTTAATTCGATTACTCTTACGTTTACTAATTCATATTTACTAAGTCTTTGAAGTTCTTATACTTACACATGGTTTACTTTCTTTAAGTTTGTTTCCTTACTTAACATCGGTATACTTACATATATGTACATATGTATATGTGGGTATATATATATATATTATTTAATTTAATTTAATTTTTTTGTAAGACCCGACCGGACTTGCAAGTCCGGACGCAAGTCCGGTCCATTCCAGTAGCTTTCATTACGGGAATTTTTCTGGCCCGACCGAACTTGCAAGTCTGGTCGCAAGTCCGGTCCATTCCAGAAGGTTTCATTACGGGAATTTTTCTGGCCCGACCGAACTTGCAAGTCCGGTCACAAGTCCCGTCCATTCCAGAAGGTTTCAGACGGGAGAATTTTCTGGTCCGACCGAACTTGCAAGTCCGGTCGCAAGTCCGGTCCATTCCAGAAGGCTCCCGTCTTTGTGATTCTGGGCTCGACCAAACTTGCAAGTCCGGTCGCAAGTCCGGTCCGGCCCAGTACTTCAGTTTAAAAATCTGTTTTCAGTTGGTTTCTTTACCCATTACTTCCCCATTGTTCCTACACTTATTCCCACATGTTTTACCTACTTAAACACTCTAAATCATGTTATTTCACTCCTTAATCCCTTACACAATCCTATGCTACTTTATATACAAAATTTTCCAAGTTTCAACTCAACACTCACATTGTTTCTTCCCTTATTACTTTCTTGCTACAGATTTTGACACTTACACTCCCCTTCTATAACTCCCTCTCCTAATGTCATTTCTAACACTCCTAATGCATTACAATACATTAGCTACCTCTCTCAAACTACCCACTAATTAACTCCATTGATAATCTGTTACAATATACATTATTCACCTAGTTTCTTGTTCATTAAGTGTTCTAATCCTAGGTAAATTTTGCCATAGTCTCCCCTATATTTTTACACTCTCACCACATTGTTTCCATTCACATTTTTATCCATCTCACCTGTTTTCATCAATCACCAATATTCAAACCCTCATACACAAATTCCAAACACAACACACTCTTAAAAATTCCTGCACTCAATATCCCAATCCCAACTAGGTTTCAATAAGTTTTACATGTCTTTTAAAGGTTTAAAACACTTGTATTCTCTTACACATTGCACTACCACTACATTACCATTTTACAATACTCATTTTAACTCCTAAAAATCTGTTACATACATCTACACAAAACTACACAAAGGTGAGTGTAATTACCTTGTTTCTTCTTCTAGTTTCTTTCCTTCTTCTTCTTCTTCCTTCTCTCTCTCTCTCTCTCTCTACCGGTTATGGCACCTCAACAATCTACCATTACAGCCCACACATACACACCATTTCAATACCAAAACTAACCCTAACCATTTCTAAGTCTTAATACAAGTTTTAGGGTTTAGAAGTTCCATTACCTTGCAAAGGTAAATGAAGCTTGGAGTGGCTCAAGAGCAAGATTCCAACTCCCCAACAAGGCCAAAATCGGCTAGAGTACAATGAACAACAAGGGTTTAGTTTCCAATTTCGTTTTGCCCATAAGGGTTAGAAAAGAATGAGATTTCAAGAAGATTTTTACCTCAAAAGAACAAGGAGAAGAGGTGGTTCTAGTGGTGGTCTTGAAGCTCCAAATGCTCCATACCCATGGAGATAAAAGTTCTTGTTTTCCGATTTGAAAAGAGGGAAATGTTCCTCTTGATGAGAGGAAGACAATGGTGCAGTTTTTGTAATTTTTGGTAGAGGTTTGAGAGAGTAACAAGAGGAGAGAAGGGAGTATTTTGTGAGGGTTCTCAAAACTCCATTGGCATCGGCTGGAGGAAGAAGAAATAGAGAGTGAGGGGGATGGGTTTACGTGAGTGAGGAGAATAGAGTAGGAGAGAGGTGTGAGGTAAGGTAGTATAGTAGTTACTTTTTGCTTTTAATTATTTTGTTGTTTTGTAAATAAGAAGAGATAGGTGAGTGTGTGAGAGAGAGGGGGGATAGGGGCCGGCTCACTAGCACACACACACACACACAAACTTTACTTTTATTTTAGAAGTGGACACATAAGTTTTGGTTATTTATGTTTCTACCCCATAACTTCCTGTTTTTGACAGTTTTTACTAATTTCTCATTTTATTGATTTTGTTGGTTCTAAAGCTTCTCTAATATTTATTAATGATTATTTAGTTGACCAAAATTATTACGAGTCTATTTGACCCGCTTAAAGACACGTTTTCCCGGTTATCTCGAAAAACGTGCTTTAAGGTTCGTTAGCAATTTTAATCCATTTTAAGGATCCGTTTTCTTCGGGATTTGTTCCTTCATGATTATTTACACTTAATTAAGCTTCTAAATTATTTATTAGCCTAATTAATCACTATTTTAATTCGGGGTATTTCAATCTACCCCCCTTAAGAAACTTTGCCCTCAAAGTTGCTCAAGGTTTAATAGTTTATTAATTTTACTCATTAGGAAAACCAATTGCCATAATGCATCTTACTACCACCTATGAGGTGTTTACTTCATTCCACGTTACAAGCATACACAATCCAAGTGTCATACACAATTCACATACACAGTCCATCATTTCTCATTCATGCCATCACACAATACACAATACATTACTGCAATTCACAATACACATTACACATACATCACACATCGTACATACACATCCATATACTACACATACATACATACACATACCAAATTCACTTGCACTACATGTGCCATACAAAACCTATTACAATACCTACACACTATGCAATGCTTACCCCGAAGCAATGCAAAAGCAAAAAGGCTATACCCCCCTTTAAAAGGGGTACGCCCCATACCCGTATTACTAAATACTAGACTCTCTAGTCTATGAACAACTGTGGGTACTTAGCCTTCATGGCATCTTCCAATTCCCATGTCACTTCCTCGACATCATGGTTTGACCATAGGACCTTCACCATTCGTATAGACTTGTGGCGAGTGTCTCTGGTCTTCCTATCAAGGATTCTTACCGGGGTTTCAACCTATCGCATAGTCGGCTCGATGGAAAGTCTCTCGGGCTCTAGGACATGAGAAGGATCAGCAATGTACTTCTTGAGTTGTGACACATGAAATACATCATGGACACATCCCAAGTCCTTAGGTAATGCTAACCTGTAGGCTACGGATCCAACTCTTTTGGTAATAGTGTACGGCCCTACAAATTTTGGGCTTAGCTTGCCCTTCTGACCAAAACGGAATACGCCCTTCATAGGTGAGACTCGCAAGAACACTTGGTCGCCTACGGCGAACTCAAGGTCGCGTCGTCTCACATCCGCATAGGATTCTGTCTATCTTGGGCTGCCTTCATATTGGCTCGAATCTGCTGGACTTCAGCTTGTACTTGCTCAAGGTACTCCAGTCCTATGATGACCGCTTCGCTTGACTCATCCCAACACAAGGGTGTACGGCAAGGTCTACCGTATAGAGATTGGAAAGGCGACATCTTAATCGAGGAATGATAACTATTATTGTATGAAAATTCGATAAGATGAAGCTTGTCTAACCAACTCCCCTGAAAGTATAAGGCACATGCCCGAAGCATGTCCTCCAGTGTCTGGATGGTCCTTTCTGTCTAACCGTCGGTCTGAGGATGGAAGGCGGTACTCAACTTCAATTCTGTACCCAACGCTTCCCGTGTAGCTCTCCAGTATCTTGAAAGAAATTTGGTGTCGCGGTCAGATACTGTGGTTTTCGGAACTCCGTGATGTCTGATAATCTCCTTGTCGAATAGCTCAGCTAGCTTCACTACCTTCCAGGTGTCCTTCATCGGTATGAATCTGGCAACCTTGGTAAGGCGATCGACTACAACCCACATCGTTGAGTCCTCCCTGGCAGGTGGGAGTCCTACAACAAATCCATGGAGATATCATGAAATTTCTACTCCGGAACTGGCATCGATTGTACCATTCCGCCCGGTCTACGATGTTCAAACTTTACTTTTTGGCATGTTAAGCATCTCAATACAAATTCCGTCACGTCCGATTTCATTCCAGACCACCAGAAGTACCTCTTCATATCTTTGTACATCTTGGAGGCTCCCAGATGGACTGACAATGTGGAACTGGTGACTCTCGCAGGATGCGATCCCTTAGCTCAGCATTGCTTCGGGGACGCATAGCCTGTCATTCAACCGAATCAAACCATCTTCATGTAGCTTGAAGTCTGTCTTCTTCTCAAATGTACCATTTCGATTTTTGTCTGATTTCGGTTAGGTAAGGGTCGCTCAACTGAGCGTCTCGCACCTCGTCAACCAAGCTAGATGAAGCGAGTAGTGAATGGAGCGAGTGTGCTCGACGGCTCAGGGCGTCGGCTACAATGTTTGCCTTCCCTTCCTTATACTGTAGGTCGATGTCGTAGTCTGAGAGAAACTCCATCCACCTTCTCTGTCTCAAGTTCAATTCTTTCTGTGTGAATACATACTGTAAGCTCTTGTGGTGGAGTAGATGGTGATGCTTACCCATAGAGATAGTGTCGCCATATCTTCAAGGCGAAGACAATGGCTCCTAACTCTAAGTCATGTGTCGGGTAATTCTCCTCATGCTATTTCAGCTGGCGGGAGGCATAAGCTACAACCTTGCCATGCTGCATGAGCACATATCCCATTCCCTTGCCTGATGCATCACAATATACCTCAAATTCCTCTGTGCCCTCTGGAAGAGTAAGGATGGGCGCTGAGGTCAATGAGTCCTTTAGGCTCTGAAATGATACTTCGCACTCGTCTGTCCATACAAACGATGCATCTTTCTTCATCAGTGTAGTCATGGGCTTAGTGACTTTCAAGAAGTCCTTTACAAATCTTCGGTAATAACCGGCTAGACCAAGAAAGCTCCGAATGTCAGTAACAGTCTTAGGTCTAGGCCATGATCGTACAGCTTCTATCTTAGAAGGGTCCACTGAGATACCTGTGCTCGAGATGACATGACCAAGGAATGATACCTGATCTAGCCAGAACTCGCATTTGGAGAACTTCGCATACAGCTGGTTCTCACGCAGTGTCTCAAGCACTTTCCTCAAGTAAATTTCATGCTCCTCTGCTGATTGGGAGTATACAAGGATGTCGTCGATGAAGACAATAACCGAAGTGTCCAACTGTTCACTGAATAGTCGATTCATGAGGTCCATGAATTTTGCTGGTGCATTTGACAAACCGAATGGCATCACCGTGAATTCGTAGTGGCCATATCTGGTACGGAATGTCGTTTTCTCAATATCTTGCTCTTTGATGGCAATCTGATGATACCCAGAACGGGGGTCAATCTTGGAGAATACTGATGCTCCTTTCAGCTGATCAAATAGGTCGTCGATGCATGGCAACGGGTATTTATTTTTGACTGTGACCGCATTCAGCTCGCGGTAGTCAATGCAAAGTCGGAGGCTACCGTCCTTCTTCTTCACAGAGAGGACCGATGCTCCCCAGGGTGATACACTCGGGCGTATGAACCCTTTGTAGAGTAGGTCACGTAGTTGTTCCTTCAGTTCAGTCATTTCAGCAGGTGCCATGCGGTACGGTGCCATAGCAATGGGACCGGTACCTGGCAAAAGATCAATTTCAAATTCCACTGCTCTCGGTGGTGGCATGCCGGGTAGCTCCTTAGGGAATACATCAGGGAATTCAGATACAATCGGTACTTCATCATTGAACTCTGGATCTCTCTCCAGGTCTTGTACATAACATAGGTACACTTCTTGGCCCCTTCTGAGCTCCCGGTACATAGCCATAGCAGATATGAGTGTGGTCGAAGGCTCTCTAGGTCTCTGGCGGTAAGATACAGTAACCCCAAAAGGACTCTTGAGCAGCAATCGATGCTCGACGCAGAAAATTCTACCTTTGTACCGCTCCAGCCAATTCATTCCAATGATTAAGTCGAATCTCAATCCATTGAATTCGATGAAGGAAATGGGAAACGTTTCGTTTTTGATTTCGATGGTGGCTGATTGATAGTATTTGGTGCACTTTACTCGCTCCTTCGATGGGAGAGTAACCACAAAATTCAGTAGCTCATCCGCATATAGCTTCAACCTCTTCACAAAGGATGGTGATATGAAAGTGTGAGAGGCGCCGGAGTCGAATAACACATTGGCTTCAATGCCGTTCACTGGGAATGTTCCCGTTAAGATGTGCCGCTTCTGCCGGCTTGTGCTTCGGTGAGGATACTCAGGTTACCTTCGGTACCGAGTCCACAACCTATTGGATTCACAAGTGGATAAGTATTGATGGTGGACACAAGTGGAATTTAAATCAACACTGCTCTTTATTGATAAACCAACCATCATACATGTTGTGTCTCTAATACACGTTTCTAATACATTACATGATACTTTAAGGTTAATACTTTCTAAAGGTAAGGTTCAGGCATCCTGGTTTCATGTGTGTGGCATTGATTATTGCCGGCGGTGCCGTATTCAGTTTGATCTTGTTGATCCCATGATACAGCATCCTAGAGTTTCCACCCATGATTAGGACATCTCCTGATCTCAATACCAGTTTCTGTGCGAGGTCCACAGGCTTCTGCTCGCTATACATAAAGATGGCGTCATCACCAATGGACCAAGACACTACGGGCACTCCTTGTTCAAGAGATTCCGCTGTCTCGTCCTTGTCTTGGTGTAATCCAAGTCGTCCTTCTTGCTCATAGAAGTTGACGATACAGAGGTCCACTTCGAGTGTAGGAATCGGGTCATGTTCACATTGTTGTGCAAGTCCTACTGCTTGTGTGATAAGTGTCTGAAACTCTGGAGGTATTGTCGGTGGCGTCACTCCGTCTTGAGTTCGTGTCTCTTGGTATATCTTGGTATAAGGATTCCAATCCTTTCCCAAGCACATCATCTTCAGCTTCATCTTCGCTCCACCAGGGAATTCGGGTGTATAAAATCTACCTTGACCCATTCCTAGTTCGTTGCATCATCGAATGATTGAGATTTGGGCTTCGGGTGTCAGGTATTCCCTTAATAGAATCATACCTGGTCGGATGACCTGACACTATTCGCTGGTGTAGTAGTGGTTGGTGATGTCGATCTCTTCTTGATTCAGGTTTACCGGTATCGGATAACAGATACTAAAGCTTCCTATGGTTATAAATTTCATCTACGGTGAGTACTAGTTTCGACTACTTCATTTCATGCTCAATACACACTTCAATTCATTTACTCATGCATTCACTCATACGGTTACTCTAATACTTAGACATGCTTATCAAGGATTAAAGGTTCGGATAATTACCTGGGCCGGACTTAGAACCGGACCCATCACGGTCGATAACATGAAGGACAGGCTGCCTCTGGGGTGCGCCCCTCTGAGGACCCCGGGATCCCTGTCCCTGTGGTGCCTGCTAGGTCGGTGCCTCGCCAGATGCAACCTCCTTGCCTTCCCTTTGCTTGTAGCTTTGGAAGTTCCCCTTTTGCTTGGCATTCTCTGGGCATTTGTTGGCTGTATGTCCCGGTTTCTGGCAGTTGTAGCATTTGATTTCTCTCCCATAGCAGTCCTTGCCGGGATGGTCTTGATTGCACTTCCTGCACACATAGGTGCGGCCGTCGGAGAAGGTTTTGGTGAAACCGGAGCCAGAACCCTTAGGTGGGCGTGATCTCAGTGGCTTTGAGGCCACCGGTGCAGAAGAACCTAGTTGAAGCAGCTCAACTGGTTTGCCCTGCTCAGCATGGGCACTGCTCTCACTTGGGAATTTCTTTTGGGATTGCTGAAAGAAATTTCCCTTCTTCTTTTTCCAGCTTTTACCCTGGTTCTGCTCCTCGCCATTGGTGTTCTTGTTGTTGGCCTTGCGCTTCAGTGCGATTTCTTCATCCCGTAATTGGCAAGTGATCTCAACGCGAGAAGCCGCGTGATAACACTCCTGAAGTTTCAGGTATTAGCCGGGATTCTTATTTAAGGAAGATAAGAAAAATATTCAAGGAATTCAAGGAATTAAAATGATACTAAGGGTTAACCGATGTTTACCTGAAGGGAGGTAAATCGAGTGTAGCCCATACCGTACCGTAGGCGATGGCTCAGACCGCCATAGAAGCGATCGACCAACACCTGGCCGGTGTATCCTAAGTCGGGTAGAAGATGGAGGATGGAGGTGAAGGTGCGGTAGTACTCGTCGACAGACATCTTCTCTGTCATCTTCAAGGCATCCAGCTCTAGCCTTTTCTTGGTTTTCACATGCTCCGGATAGTATTTTGATCGGAGGAGGGATGCAAAGGACTCCCAGTCAAAGGTGGGGTCGTTGACATGCTCATGCTTGACCAGCTTCCACCAATCCATGGCTGCATCTTTCAGATAGTAGGCAGCAACTCTAACTCGAACTCCAGCAGGACCTTCGAGGGTTTCAAACGCCGTCTCCATCTCGGAGATATAGGCTTCTAGCTTAGCCGGATCACTCTCGCCCCTAAAGCAAGGAGGGCGGAGTTCCGCTACAGCTTTTACCCAGTTAGCTTCTCTGGGTGGAGGGGGAGGGATTGGTCCCGCTTGTGTTTGTTGGTTTTGTTGATTCTGTTGCATTGCGGTAATTACTTGTGGTAGCATCTGCGCTACCGTGGCGGCGACGATCTCTGCTATCGTCTGCGTGCCGGGTCCGTCAGATGTCTCTCCCCTAGGTCGGCCTCGACCTCGTCCTGACATCTGAACATTTAGCATTTACACTAGGCTTCGCAAGATATGACCTAAAGGTCTTGGAATTTAAACAAGGTATCGTTCCTAAGAACGTCAAGGGTATCTGTTATTAATAACGGTAGTTCCTAGTTAGGTTTCTAAGTATCCGTCTTAAGACGGTTGAAATCCTAACTCGGTAATCCCCTATGCTCGGTAACTAAGGACATCAGAGCGTAGTAACGCTCTGATACCACTTTTTGTAACACCCCTACCGTTAATCCAATTTTTACCGTCTAATCGTCCTGTTAATCCTATCAGTTCGCAGCGGAATTATTACTATTACTACGGCGGGTGATACAACGCCGCTAACCTCCCATACGGCTAGCAAGGCTTACTCTACAATACAGTGACGGTCTGATGATCATAGTATACCGAGCTACTAAAACATTGCTTACTGAATACAAAAGATAGCATTCTTACATTACCGGATCACCGAGTATTTAAAGTATTTAATTACATCCCTTTCCAATTGTTCCCAAAAGAATGAGTTTCTACCAACTACTCATCTATACCCAATCTCCGTCCTATCAACATCCAAAAAGGTGTACCCCATGGTACACCGGCTATCAAAAAGCTACAGTCGTGTACTACTTAGTACACCATTCATAATCCGTTAATTACAAATCCAAAAAGAAACAAAGCTACATCACTTCACAGCCTTCATCCTTCTCTTGTACCTGCGTGTAGTAAAAACATCGCCCCAAGGGGCTCAGCAAAAGCTGCGCATGAACTCCGCATATACCGCGTGCTAGCTAGGGCACGCCGGCTAATTAAGGTCAAATAGGCATGCGGTTCATTTTTATCATACATACATGCTTGCATACAACATACATTCACATGCAATACTTCATACAATGCAAGATAGCGATACAATAGCACACACACTTACTTACCTTCACCGTGTTAGCCAATTTACGAATCCGGGTTAATCGGAATGCTATTTACTCTTTACTCATTACACATTCTTACTCTTACTGTACTTACTTACTTTCATTTACTTACTTACTCATTCTTATTTACTTACTCATACTCAAGTTAAATCGGTATGACCTCCGGCCCGGGGACTACACCGTCCCACCACCGGGATTTACTTGACTCACCAATCCGGGATGCTACCCACTTAAGGGATTTGGGTCGCGGACCAGTTTAAGAGTCAGGAATCGGATCCAACCTCTTGTGTCTCCTCATCCTCACGCGTGGCCGAAACTATATCGGACTTCTACTCATTCCAATTTAATTACCAATTAAGTTAGATTGGTTAGCTTGTTAGGAATCAGTTAGAAGTCCAATAACAATCACAATCGGTCACAGTACAAGACAATATACATACACACATTCATATCCATCCATATATTTCATGAATTATACAAACTAAGATTTAAAGAAAATATACACAATATATAACACTACATATTCACAAGTAAGCATGATAACTCTGATTCGTGCATTTATTTGGTGATCAATTAGCACACAACACACAAATCAGAGTAACCAAGATAGCATACGGGGCATGAGGAATTCATACCGTTCACCGTTGTACTTGTATCCGACGTTCCTCCGGTGTTCACAAATCAAATCCTAGGATATACATACAATCGAGTGATTAATCTAACTATCATTCACTTAATTCGATTACTCTTACGTTTACTAATTCATATTTACTAAGTCTTTGAAGTTCTTATACTTACACATGGTTTACTTTCTTTAAGTGTGTTCCTTACTTAACATCGGTATAATTACATATATGTACATATGTATATGTGGGTATACATATATATATATATATATATATATATTATATTATTATTAATTTAATTTAATTTTTGTTTTGTAAGACCCGACCGGACTTGCAAGTCCGGACGCAAGTCCAGTCCATTCCAGTAGCTTTCATTACGGGAATGTTTCTGCCCGACCGAACTTGAAAGTCCGGTCGCAAGTCCGGTCCATTCCAGAAGGTTTCATTACGGGAATTTTTCTGGCCCGACCGAACTTGCAAGTCCGGTCGCAAGTCCGGTCCATTCCAGAAGGTTTCAGACGGGAGAATTTTCTGGTCCGACCGAACTTGAAAGTCCGGTCGCAAGTCCGGTCCATTCCAGAAGGCTCCCGTCTTTGTGATTCTGGGCTCGACCGAACTTGCAAGTCCGGTCGCAAGTCCGGTCCGGCCCAGTACTTCAGTTTAAAAATCTGTTTTCAGTTGGTTTCTTTACCCATTACTTCCCCATTGTTCCTACACTTATTCCCACATGTTTTACCACTACTTAAACACTCTAAATCATGTTATTTCACTCCTTAATCCCTTACACAATCCTATGCTACTTTATATACAAAATTTTCCAAGTTTCAACTCAACACTCACATTGTTTCTTCCCTTATTACTTTCTTGCTACAGATTTTGACACTTACACTCCCCTTCTATAACTCCCTCTCCTAATGTCATTTCTAACACTCCTAATGCATTACAATACATTAGCTACCTCTCTCAAACTACCCACTAATTAACTCCATTGAGAATCTGTTACAACATACATTATTCACCTAGTTTCTAGTTCATTAAGTGCTCTAATCCTAGGTAAATTTTGCCATAGTCTCCCCTATATTTTTACACTCTCACCACATTGTTTCCATTCACATTTTTATCCATCTCACCTGTTTTCATCAATCACCAATATTCAAACCCTCATACACAAATACCAAACACAACACACTCTTAAAAATTCGTGCACTCAACATCCCAATCCCAACTAGGTTTCAATAAGTTTTACATGTCTTTTAAAGGTTTAAAACACTTGTATTCTCTTACACATTGCACTACCACTACATTACCATTTTACAATACTCATTTTAACTCCTAAAAATCTGTTACATACATATACACAAAACTACACAAAGGTGAGTGTAATTACCTTGTTTCTTCTTCTAGTTTCCTTTCCTTCTTCTTGCTTCTTCCTTCTCTCTCTCTCTCTCTACCGGTTATGGCACCTCAACAATCTACCATTACAGCCCACACATACACACCATTTCAATACCAAAACTAACCCTAACCATTTCTAAGTCTTAATACAAGTTTTAGGGTTTAGAAGTTCCATTACCTTGCAAAGGTGTAAATGAAGCTTGGAGTGGCTCAAGAGCAAGATTCCAACTCCACCAACAAGGCCAAAATCGGCTAGAGTACAATGAACAACAAGGGTTTAGTTTCCAATTTCGTTTTGCCCATAAGGGTTAGAAAAGAATGAGATTTCAAGAAGATTTTTACCTCAAAAGAACAAGGAGAAGAAGGTGGTTCTAGTGGTGGTCTTGAAGCTCCAAATGCTCCATACCCATGGAGATAAAAGTTCTTGTTTTCCGATTTTGAAAAGAGGGAAATGTTCCTCTTGATGAGAGGAAGACAATGGTGTAGTTTTTGTAATTTTTGGTAGAGGTTTGAGAGAGTAACAAGAGGAGAGAAGGGAGTATTTTGTGAGGGTTCTCAAAACTCCATTGGAATCGGCTGGAGGAAGAAGAAAGAGAGAGTGAGGGGGATGGGTTTTACGTGAGTGAGGAAAATAGAGTAGGAGAGAGAGTGTGAGGTAAGGTAGTATAGTAGTTACTTTTTGCTTTTAATTATTTTGTTGTTTTGTAAATAGGAAGAGATAGGTGAGTGTGTGAGAGAGGGGGGATAGGGGCCGGCTCACTAGCACACACACACACACACACAAACTTTACTTTTATTTTAGAAGTGGACACATAAGTTTTGGTTATTTATGTTTCTACCCCACAACTTCCCGTTTTTGACAGTTTTTACTAATTTCTCGTTTTATTGATTTTATTGGTTCTAAAGCTTCACTAATATTTATTAATGATTATTTAGTTGACCAAAATTATTACGAGTCTATTTGACCGCTTAAAGACACGTTTTCCCGGTTATCTCGAAAAACGTGCTTTAAGGTTCGTTAGCGATTTTAATCCATTTTAAGGTTCCGTTTTCTTCGGGATTTGTTCCCCCATGATTATTTACACTTAATTAAGCTTCTAAATTATTTATTAGCCTAATTAATCACTATTTTTAATTACGGGGTATTTCAATCCTAGATAATGACCAATATTTAACACTTACAAAACGTAGTATGATATAAATGATCAAATACAGGAGAAGATAGAGAACATATCTTAGTCGAGGACCATAAGTCAAGCGCTACATGACCCCCGAAGCTAGTGATAACACTAGTGAGTAGTGGACCGCTAGGAACTGGCACCTCTGTCAACTTCCAAGAGGTAGGAATGACTAGAACCATTGCTAGCACTGCTTCCTTGTCAGTGTCATCCTCCTGATCCATGACATTATCATCTTCATCATCCTCCTCCTTATCCACGTCGGGTGAGTCCTCATCATCAGCACCACCACCATCGTCATCAACATGTGGCGAACATTCGGTCATCATATGGTCCTCATCAGCACGGGCGGGTGATGGGCGTGGTAGACGTGATGAACTACCACCGCCTGATGTCTGAGCTTCTAAGGGAGCAATCTGGTGGCTTCCTTCGCCCGAGATGTTGTAGCTAACGCTGTGCAGTGTTCTTTCGGACCAAGCACTACTAGATGATAACAACACTGGCATGCATCTCTTCGGTATATGATTGTACATCGCCGAGTCATCCACCACTTCCCTTGGTGGTGCAGGTATCTGAAACGCCGAGTCATTGACAGATTGACCTGGATGGAACGATGAATGACGTGCTGCTTCCATGCGGGGGGCACGATTACTCGGCCCTTCACCAGGAGCTCGTGCACAACGGTACAAGGCCGTCATAGGCTGCTCCGTACCCCGGTCTTTCTTCTTCTTCGAGTATACATGTTGCACTGCTTTTTTTCAGTCGATCCATCACTGCATATGAATATCACACAGTTATATTCCTCATTCATAACATTAAAATTCAACATATTTTTTTTTAAAAAATGGAGTCGAGCCCTTTGTCTTGCTCGAGTCAAAATTAAAATATATATATGGGTTCGAGCCCAGCAAGGGCTCGCCTTCCTCCGAGTAGAGCCGCGTAGGGGCTCGAGTTGCTCCAAGGCGAGCAGCGCACGGGCTCTGTGAAATCCCAGGTGAGCCGCGCCGGAGCTCGCGTCCCTGTACAGTAGAAAAAACGAAGTCGAGCCGCAGCAGGGCTCTACTTCGCCATCTTCGAGCCTGGGCGGTACTCGCCCCACTTCCAGCCGAGCAGCAACGGTGCTCGCCCCACTTCCAGTAGAGCCACGGCGGGGCTCGCCGCTCTATAGGTCGAGCCGCAGCAGGGCTCGTCCCTGTCTTCTTTTTTTTCAAAATTTTCAAGTTTCATCCGAATTTTCCATGCTAGATCTAGCTCAATTGATGTTGAATTTCAAAAAACTAACACCAAATTCATACTCGGGACACCCAAATCTATAGGTTGGAAAAAAAATTCAAAAAACTCATCGGAAAAGTTTTTCGGCGGTGGTCCTACGGTGGTTGGCTGTGGCGGGTGGCGGCTTCGGCAGGCAGAAGGGAGCTTCTGAAGGAAGAGAGAGAGGAGAGAGAGTGAGTAAAATAAAAATGAAGATTGTAAGGGAGGTTAGACTACATATAGTGCGAGCGTTTTTAACCGAAATTGACGTTTTGGACTACAATTTCAGTACAACGTTCTGAAAGTGTAACAATGTTTGTAATTTAGTCAAACGCAACGTAAAATGTCTTTAACTTACGTGGAGTCGCAATTATAACGTTAAAACGCGATTAAAAAGGGTTAACGTCGTTTATTACAATTAAATCGTTTTTCACCGAAATTGGCATTTTTAACTGCAAATTCAATACGACATTCTGAATATGTACCAATGTTTGTAATTTAGTCAAACATAACGTAAAATATTGTTTTAATTACGTGGAGTCAAAATTATAACATACAAACGTAATAAATACGGGTTTATCGTCTTTTGTTACAATTAGAGCGTTTTTTGCAGTTTACGCTAAACAAATGATTTTTCAAAAAAACAAAAGTTACAACACGACATCGTTACATGTTTACAACGTCAATATGATTTAAAAAAATTTTGCACTGCGGTGATTAGTAATTTTGTACTGCGAATAGCAACCCAGCATTCTTAATCCTTTCTGACTATTCAATTTCACTTTTGATTGAGGACTTTTGTAACCAATTAGGATTCCTAGATCATGATTTGACTAGTAAGTACTCTTGATAACTCATTTATCATCTTGAGAATAACGATTGTCATATACTAAAGGTAGGATTGAAGGTGAAGTATCTATCCAGATGTGCGGTTTTATCAAATTGTGTTTATCAAAGATTTGTTGTTTTTAAGTTTCTTTCTCAATTCTAAAATCAGTTTCTTCACCTTTATAGTTTGCTTTGATTAGTTTAATAGTTTAATAGTTTAGGTTGTATAATCTTGATAAGTTTGCAATTTGCTAAGTCTCTATGGGTTTGACACTCTCTACTTTACTACTTGAAAGCAATAAGTGCACTTGCCCTTGCCTTATTTGTGATATCATCATATCACGCATCACTAGCAGAGAATCTAGTGGACTATCGTTAGACCTTGCAATTTGGGTCGTTGGGTCAGGTTGATATCAACCCTAACCCAACCCATTTAAAATATCATTAACCCAACCCAACCCAAAAATGGATGGGTCAGAAAATCAGGACTCTAACCCAAACCGTTTAAAACCCTTCAACCCCCACCCAACCCATTTTTTAACCATATAATTATTTATGGATTAAGTGTAGAAATAAAAAAAAAGTCCAAAAACATCCAGTGCTAGCTGGTGCACTAATTAGGATGGAACAAAAGGGAGAGATGTAATATTTGCTTGATCGACTCAACTTTAAACGAATTTCATGTTATGTGGAGAATATAAAGTACTACACTAATAGAATAACTTGTAATTTTCTCCATAAGTTTATTTTTATCAATCTGATCCTAGAGCTCTACCTCTGTTCGGGAGGAATCCTATGTAGACATGCACATGATTTTAGTGTCCTCAATAAAAGGGAATGAAAAGAAAAATTTGCATTATGCATTAGAGAAATATACTAAAGACAAATCTTTTAAAGTTAATAATAATTTATAAACTAAGTGCTCAAGGCCTCAAACTATGTCTGATAGTTTTAAAATATTACACCCATTTAAACCGAGTGTTCATGCCTAAGAAAAGTACAATAACTTAATCGTTACTAATAGTTGAGGAACTTTTATGCAGCACACTATCTACATTATTGGCTTCGAAATTCACTGAGAGGTTTATAATCAAGGTGTTACAATATATATCAACTACTTTTGTTCACCAATATAGATAATCTAAACATATATATGTTCTCAAGAACATAATGGACGTGAGAATAATAAAAACAAACCTTGGGTGAACAACAATGTAGAGAATAAAGATGGGTGTGAGACTGCAAGACGAGCATTAGGGTTTTCAACATTATGTTAAGGTCTAGTTGGCCCCTTTGTTTGATATGCCATTAGTTGGGTCATTTGCCTGGTTAAGTTTGTGTGATATTATTAAAGGTTGGATAGTCCAACTGTACTTGGGCTTAAGGCTAAGGTATAGTTTAATCTTTTAATACCCCGGACCTAATAATGGTGATTTAATTACTCTAATAAGTTATTAAGGGCCTAATTGTGCCTAGAAAATATTGGTAAAAAGAATAAAACCAAAAGAAAAGAGAAAACGCTTGAAAAGCGAAAAACGCTAAAATGCGTATTAAATTTAAATAAGAGATATATGATCTCGTGAGGGTCCGAGATGGATTCCCAAGGCTTAGTTGGGCCTAGTTAGTATACGGGAATGATTCCCGAAGAAAACGGATCCAAATAATGGATTAAAAATGCTAACGGAGTTTTAAGCACGTTTTTCGAGGAAACCCGAAAACGCAACTTTAAGTGGTCAAACGGACCCGTAAAAATTATAGTTGATTAAATAACTATAAATAAAAATTAATGGAAGCTTAATAACCATTAAAATTAATTAAACGAGAAAATTCCGAAAAAACGGGCCCGGTGAGTGAATAGTGACGAAACCGGGAGACGAGACGCGTATAATTCGAAAAGTCGAGAAACGACCCGGGCTATTAATTAACGTGGGTCGGTTTTAATTAATAAGTGTACACCCATTAATAGCTTGCTAGCTATTAAGTAATAACAAGACAAATAAATAAGTAAGAAAGCAAATAGTATAAAGCTAAAAAGTGTAAAGTAAAAAGTAAAATAAATACACATCTCTCACCTTCTCCTTCTCATTTCACGTAATGCTCTGCCCAGTCCTTTAAACCCCTTCTTCTTCCTCGCGAGACCGAACAGCACCACCACCTTCATCTTCAATCTCCTCTAACTTGTTCGTTCCTTCACCGAATCGCACAAAATTGCCACCGTTAGGTTCGTATCGGCGAGGGCTTCGTTTTCCACCCCTCAAAGTCTTGATTCCTCCACCTTCATTTCCATGGATGTTGGAGCTTTTGAAGCTTAAGGAGCTGATTTTGACTCTCCTCCACCACCTTAATGTCCTAAGGTAATAATAAGCAAGAGTTTTGCTCATTTCTAGCTTATTCTTGTAATTTGGGAAAATTTCCCCACGTTGAAAAATTCCCTCCATTTCAGCCGGTTGCACCTTGCCCTTGTGGAGTGTTGGAAATGCCCTCATTTGATTGCCAAGCTCTCCTTTTGAATACTCTAAGGTAATATCTAAGCTAGAGCCTAAAAACTAGTGCTTGAAATACTAGTTTTGTATGGAGGGTTGGTATTAATTAAGTTTCAAATGTGTGTATGGGGATATGGTTGTAGATGGCAATCTAGACCCCTTGTGTGTTGTGAAAACAAGAAGAGAAAGATGGAGCAAAAAGGGAAGAGGAAGAAGAGAAAGTAAAAACCGAAAATAAACAAGGTAAAAAGCTCACCTTGTGATAGTTTTATTTGCCTTGGGGAAACTTATGTTGGGGCTGTATAAACAACCTTGAGCTTGAGTAGTAATGATACTACAATATTGAGTTGAAAGAGAATGTTTAAATGAGGTTTATGTGTGCAACTAAACCTAGAAACTAAACTAGTGTACATGTGTAAACAAGAGGGAAGTTTGGAGTATTGTAGTTGTTTTGTTCATTAAACAGGAATGAAGAAGTGGTTATGAGCTGTTGTATGTGTGGTAAATATGCTTGAGAAGTAAGCAAGTGCTGTCAAAATTTGTTTAAGAGATTATGGACTTGAGTGTTTTTATTAAAGGAAGGAGCTAGGTGTGCTAAGGTGATTTAAGTGAGTGGTTAATGGTTTGAAAACCAAACAAAGAAGAAGAGTGTTCTGTGGGCAAAATAATGTCATTTGGGAGTTAGGTATGGCATCAGTATGTGAGGTTTGAATGGTTTTAAGAAGAAACCAAAATCTGTTACAAATTTGATAGAAAAACAACTAGAAAACTAGCTTGAAAGTGTAAATAATTTAAGTGAAGTTAACTAGGATGGTGAGTGTATTTGGTGCTTGATTTAAGATGGTTTAAGTGAGTAAATAGGTGCTTAAACATGAGGATTATAGTTGGTGGAGATTGGGTAATCAATGGTGAAAGAATGAACCTGTAACAGAGTTGGAAAATTGCAAATTTGCAAAATCTGTAGCAGGGTCCGGGACCTAGGTCCAGGACCAAGTCCCGGACCACCCCTATTTTACCCCCCCGAGTGTTGTTTGTTTGTTCGGTCCGGGTCTTAACCCCATGAGCAAGTCCCGGACCATGTGCACTTTTCAACCCGAGAATTCCCTGCTATGTTGGTCCGGGTCCTAGTTCCATGCCCAAGTCCCGGACCACATACCATTTTTAAACCGAGATTTTCCCTGCATTATGGTCCGGGACTTGGCTCCAGAATGAAGTCCCGGACCAAAGTGAAATAATGCCCGAGAGTTATGCCTTATGATGGTCCGGGACTTAGGGTGGGGACCAAGTCCCGGACCACCCCCAGAAACCTACAGAGAGTGTTTTAAAGGTTGTAAATGATGGGGGATTGAATGTTAATGATGTTATAAGTAGTTAAGGCCTTGTTTGGTGAGATATAAAGGCCCTAAGAAGTGTTAGAAAGTATTAGAAGTGTTTGAGAAGTGAGAGCTCAAAGTAATAAAAGTGAAACCGAGATAACGGGATAACGGGGTAATTACAGGAGTAACATTTAATTATGTTCCGTATGAGCTTAGTATTAATCATAATGTTTGAAACATTATCAGAGAGTCGTGCGTGACCCGAGGATGGTGAGATGACACGGTAAAAGTAAAAACCCCGGTGAAAGGTATGATTTTCTCATGCCCCGTATGCTAACCGAGTTACTCTGATTTGTGTGTTTGTGTGCCGGCTTAATCAAGATTAAAGCATGAAAATAATCCCTTGTTTGATTATGTATGTCTTGATGTATGTTGAATGAGCTAACATACTTGTATGGGTGTGGTCTAACTTAGTGCATAGACCGACTCTTAGTGAGTACTGATTGACTAGAAACTCGTTGAACGGGTAGTCACATAACCAATGGTATTATGCAAACACACACAAGCTATCGATTAAAGTATAACGATAACACAAACATATGAACTCCCTAAAATGCGAGGAGATGTACGGGTTGAGATATACCCGATAACGGTTAGAGAACCTTATTGAAACAATCCACGAAATAAATATGAGTGGAGAGATAAATGACCTCCATCGAGAGGATTGAAGTTAGTCCAATAATGTAAACATATAGAAAGGTAAAAGAGACCTAGGGACTATGTGATTCCCTTGAGATACGGTCGACCTCTTATATGAGGATTTACCCGGTATAAGAAAATATCCGAATGTACAAGCATATGATTGTGAGGGTAACATTTAAACCTAAGATTACCCGAAATTAAGTAAAGTTCCCAAAGTCATTAGAAACATCGAGAATGATGCTTCTAGACTAATATACATGATATAATTATAACTCCGAGAGAGGAGTATATGGGAATGTGAGTAGTCCGAGAGTAGTCGGACCTATGTAAAAGAGATAGGAACTAAGAGAGAGTTCCGTGAGCTAGTTGAACCTTCCCACCATGCTAGACCCAGAGTAGGGTCGAAACCGGGGAAGTAAGACTATGCTAGAGAGCCATGAGTTTTGGCTTAAGTATGTATAAGAGTAACAAGCGTGACGTAGGAGACCTGTAGTGTCTCGAGAATCTACAAGAGCTTGAGTATGAATAACCCGAGAGTGCGGGTGAGATAACGAGTATAAATAACCCGAGAGAAAGGGGCGAGTATATGTGAGAGTAACCCGAGAGAACGGGTATGGATAAGAATGAGTAGCCCAAGAGAATGGTGTGTATACGAATGAGTAACCCGAGAGAACGGGTAAGTATAAGAATAAGTAACCCGAGAGAGAGGGTGAGGTATTGAATAAGTAACAAGGCATAGTGAGGATAACCCTCAATGCCTAAGAGTAACCAGTTACCACTAACAACATTGTTATGTTAGTTAGGAATCGTGTTCCGTGATTGGATGTAGATTCCTTGTGTGATATACATATATATTGTATTGACATGATGCATGTTGTTTGTTTAAAATGAACTCCATGTATATCCGACCCAAAGTAGTCGGCGTACCGCGGTTAGCACGCGGTATATGCGAATTTCATGCGCAGCGTAAGCTGACCCCTAGGGGGAACGTTTTAGTGTGCAGGTACTTGAAGCTGACCACCGTTCGAGAGAGTAGGACGGGGACTGCTGTGAGCATGGGTAGTTAGATTGTAATTACTTATGCGTTGAATGAGGTGTAAGTCCGAGTATGTTATCGGCATCCGTATATTGTAGACTCGGTATAGTAGAGATATGAATTGAGTATTGTATTGTATGAAGTACTCGGTTGTTCCAGTTCATCAGACCGTTACGGTATGTAAGAAAGGCCTGGTTAGCCACATGGGTGGCTAACGGCGTTGTTTCACCCCTCGTTGTAATTAGAGTTCCGCTGCGTGAGTAGGAGTAATTAGTAACAGTTTCAGAGGTAATGACGAGATTAACGGTTGGGGTGTTACAAATCTGAAAATTATATATATATGTAAATTAATATTTTTAATTTTTATTATTAACAATATATTTTCAGGTTTCGGGTTGGGTCATGGGTTTAGATCTCTACCCTAACCCAACCCACAAAATTAGCTTATTACCCTAACCCAACCCAAAAAATAAATGGGTCAATAATCAAGACCCTAACCCGCAAAAGTATGGGTTGGGTTCGGGTTGGGTTTTGGGTTGGGCCAAAATTGCCAAGTCTAACTATCGTTGATTGACTAGAGATTTATTCCAACTCCTCTAAAAGCATGTTTATGTCCATCCGTTGACAGAATACACCCCGTCCACATCTTTTTTTTAGGGAAAATTGCATGTCCCACCCATGACGTTTGGCGAAATTACACACTTCACCCACGTGGTTTCAAAAATTACTTTCCCCACCCATGTGGTTTTCCCCGTTTTACATCCAGCAACTTTTTTAATTTTTGTTCAATTCAAAAGATGCTTAAACGTTGTCCAAAATTGATGAAACTTTACATGGATGATGTTAAAGTGATATATTTTGATCTTATGTCGAATCCGAAGTTTTTTAAGCTTAAATGTGACCTGTGGGACCCAATGAAACATGTGACATGTTCATTGGGTCCCATATGTCACATTTAAGCTTAAAAAACTTTAGATTTCTCACTGAACCAAAATATAACACTTTATCATCGTCTATGTAAAATTTCGTCAATTTTGGACAACGTTTAAGCATCTTTTAAATTAACTAAAAATTAGAAAAGTTACTGAATATAAAACGAGGGAAACCACATGGGTGGGAAAAATAATTTTTGAAACCACGTGAGTGGGGTGTGAAATTTCACCAAACATCAAGGGTGGGGCATGTAATTTTCCCTTATTTTTATTTTTCTCACTCTCTAGTTAAATGTAAATGTCCCGATTGCAAGCATCACGACTGACGCTCCTGTCCTGGTCGACTCTTGCGTAATGCAACTCAAATCGAAGTACACAAAAGGGGTGGACACGTTAATTTTTTTTTAATTGGTAAGGGTGAGTTTAGAACCCACGACTTTGGTTTAGCTAAAATATGGTTTAGGTACAACTACGCACAGGTTGTACAACAACAATCGGAGCAAAATTAATTGGTTTCCATCTAGGATACTAGCCAAGTACATTTTATTAAAGGGGGGTGAAAACAGTGAGTGAGGGAGTGAATGAAAATAGCCGTTTCCTTCCTGCTTCCTATATACTACTAAAAGATTAGGGAGCACAGGCAACTGTCTCTTCAATAACTACTGACGTTGGTTGCACTTCCACTTCTCTATGATCATCGTCAGATGATAATAAACTCTTCTCAATCCTGTCAATGAAGCAGTTCATGTCTTGCAAACCCTGCTCATCTGTAAACAAAAGGCCAACAAAAAATTTCAATACATGTCACTGGTAGCAGGTGGAAACTGATCAGATCCTACAACCACAATTACCTAGTCTAGGAATTGTGTGGCCTTTGGGATGGTGAATTACAACTGGATCTACGCATGACTTCAGCAATTCAGTTCCATAAGGTCGCAAGAAATCTTCCTTCCCTGAAATTAAATACAAAAACATCATTTATTCAGCAGGTTGTTCAGGATCACATTCTATATCAAACCACCTGAATTAAAGTTTATGAAAGAGTGGAAGGACCACGGTACACTACTAGTCTAATTTCTATTAATGGCTAAGACTCATGATAAGAGATACCCATTTGGAAAAGGGTTAATGGGCGGTGATGTGGTGGTAGGTAAGGTTACCTAAGAAATGTAGAGAAGGGATTTGTATGGGAGAAGCGTAGGCAATCTCAGCCAATGATTCTGCTTTCAGCTGCGCTCCACCGACGATAATAAGAAACTTGATCTCCGGAACCTTTTTAAGAGCAAAACCCTGGACAAGAAGAATTCAATGACGTCTTACCATCATCATCGCAGAACCAAAGGGAAAATGAACAAAAAATATGAATCATCCGAAAAGAGTCGAAGTTTTTACCTGTGCTTGTAGGCCGGGTAGTGCAGCTGATAGGATAGCTCCCTGCAATTAACGGTATGAGTAAACAAAACCTTTTTGTTAGTGATGTGAGAATGGGACTCAATAATTTCATTAATTTGGGTGAAGTTCAGATCTTCCAAGAAAATCAAACGGTAAGGAGAGGAAGAGACCTGTGAGAACCCGAGCAATCCATCAATGGGTGCATACTCGATCATGCACTTCTCTATGTACTCCAGGCATTCATTGAAGTTCACATACTCGGTAAACTCCTGAACCATCATCCAATCAAACTCAATCAAACCATTAAGTAAAAGAGAAACTCGATCTGAAATCAAATCTAGATTAGAGAAATACAAAGAGACGAAACCGAAGAGAGATGAGCAAACAAACAAATTAACGGACCTTGTTGAACTGGAACCACTCGTAATAAGGCGGGTCGAAATCCCTTCAACATCGGATTTCCCTTGACAAGAGAAAGGTGCATCGACGAAGACGAGATCGAGTCTCTGACGTACTGTTTCAGGCCACTTTCCCAATTGCGTCCGGAGGATTTCCCCGCTGGTTCGGAACCCATGTAGACAGAGGAATCTGGGCTTACGGTACGCATAGGATTTGATCGTTCGATTGACGGATGTTCGATTCCCATTCCTTGATCTGGTAGCATGGTGGTAGTGCAGTGGACAAACGACAGGAGGAATACAAGAGGAGAAGGCGGGCGTCGATGCACGTGCTCCGATGATCCTGGGGTAGTTGTTTCCCCGTAAACGTGGGGGAGAAAGCTTTATAGCGATGGTCATGTGCGACCGGCGGACTCTTTCTTCTTTTTCCTTCTTTGGAGGAAAAGGATGAACCGGCGGTTTTTTAATTTCTTCTTTTTCCTTTTTATAAGGAAAGGGATGTTCTTTACTCCGAAGAAGGCCAGTTGAACGTTTTCATGCCTCGAGAAACATCATGCTACACGTAATATAATTTAGTTGTAGTTTGAGATTATGGCAGTCAAGATCCTGTACTATAATAACACGGGAATGAATAAGCCGTGTAGTCATATAGGCTCTGTTTGGTATGGCTGTTTTGGCAGCATAAATGCAGTATATTTGGCATTAGGAATACGCTGGTATAAATGTAGTATATTGTTGGTAGGAATGTGTTGGCATAAATGCAGTTGTTTTGAAAACTGTTGTTTGGCAGTGCAGCATATATACAACATGTTTGGTTAAGTTAGTTATATGTAATACGTTTACGTTACTTATTACAATTACTCCCTCCGTCCCACCTTGACCGTCCTATTTACTATTTGGACATGTCGTTTGACTTCAATTTTTAACATATAAGATAAATTAATTTTGAAAATTTAAGTTTTGCATATGATTCCTTACATGATAAACTATATAATACAAAATTTAGTTTTATAAAATTATTTACCTTATATGTTTAATATTGAGGTGGAAAAACGTGCCAAAAAGCAAACAGGACACTTATGACGGGACGGAGGTAGTATAATTTATTATATTACACTACATAACTTTATTTTATTAGTAAAATAAATAGAAAAATTCACAAAGAATAAAATTTTTATTTCTATTATTTAAGCAAAACTTGTAACTCCTAAACAATATATTTTATTATCTAAATTTTATAATTCTTACAAAATAAAAAAGCGTAAAAAAAGAGAAACAAGCGTTTCAAAATTTTCTGATAATGTTATGTAAACTTATTTAGTGAAATTATAACTTGTAAATTTTTGTAACTTTATATGTTATTAAATTTATATGCATTCATATTTATATATACTATTTTAATATTTTAATTTATATATCAAACAAGTGTGTATATTTATTGGTTTTTTAATTTTATTAATCTATATGCTATTACAAATAATATATTGTAGATTTGTATTATAAATGTGATTTTTTTTTTAAATTTGGCTAAAGATGTAGTACTATTTTTTATAAATTATTGAAGCATTATATAATTTGTAACAAATAAAGTAACTTGTAAAAAATTTCTTTTTTTTAAATCAATAGTCACAGTAATTGCATTATGAAGTGAGTAAAGAAACGAAAGTGAAAACACGAAAACAAAAAATAGCATTTGCTGCGGGTATTTATGCTGACATTTATACTATCATTTATGCTGACATTTATGCTGACATTTATACTCTTTTAGGCAAACAACAAAAACAAATAAAAGAGTCCAAAAACAACATATATTGTATATTTATACTGTCAATTTATGCTGCATTTATACTCAACCGAACGCATCCATAATAACACGTCACGCCAACATAAGAAACACACCTTCACGACTATATTCTTTCTCGACTTGCCTTGCATGCTGCAGACACAGAAGATATAAAAAAAACCAAGGAAGAGAGATTACACTATCTTTAAAGGGGCTAATATACAGCAGTATTAATCTATCAATCCTTTATTACTCTTACTACCTGGTCTCGTCTTCGTCCTTTCACACCGATTATATTTACAGGGGAATTTGCATGCATATCATACAAAAGGAAACCCATAATCTCCCTACCGAAACAAGCCACGACGTCAATTTATGTCAGCAAATCACATATGTACACTTTGGCTCGACTAATCAATTACACCGAGCAACATCCATCCAACACAGTTAATTACTTTAAGTAGATTCTTCTATGTCAGTACTCATTCTCCTCATGCTCCTTTATCTTCTTCTAGCAAGTTATAATCATCAAGGTCAGGTTTAGAATGCTGCACAGAGACTGTTAGCAGAATACTGTGGCTGCTGCGGGCTAAATGAGGAAGGTGAAGTCATTGAGGCGCAGAGCCTGCTCCTTTTAGCTTCTGAGATCTGCACTTGTGATATCGCCGCTGTTAGCACGTCCACCATACTCGACTCCTCAACATCTTCAGACTTCGGTAATGGATGATCACACTAGCCACCCGTCGTTTTGTTGATGAGACTGAGCTCAAGCTCTCTGTCACATGACCACTTCTTGCTTCTTAACCCTGTATCTTGTGGGTTTTGGCAGTGATGTGTGCTAATCTGGTGGTAATGTGCATCGTCATGCCCACTTTTCAGCTTTGACTTGAATGGAAATGATTTTAGTTCATGTTCTGTGTAGAACAAGATCCATGGATGGCCTGAAAAAAAAAAAAGCACCAAAGGTAAGGAAAAAAAACCTCAAAACATCCATCTGTTCACCACAATATCATGACAGTGAAAGGAGCGACAAGGAAGGACACCAATGATGAAATCAATAACCATCACTTGCAGGCAGAATTACAGCAATACAGAATCAGCGGCAGAATGTCAGCATGCAAAAAGTATGACATATATTCTCCAATGATTTCCGTCTGTTCTTCAACCTATGACATACAGAAAGAGCATATCTCACACGTGCGTATAGAACTTACCAAGAACTTCATCTACTGTGATCCTCTCTGAAACATTTCTTGTAAGCATTCTAGTCAATAAATTCCTGGCGGGCTTGGATATGGGTTCCCACATCTTCGAATTGAAATCAAGGCTGACTGTCTTGATTGACTCAAATATGTTCTCCAATGATTTCCCTGGAATGGCAATACGCCAGACAGGACAGCATATAAAAGGACACCAGCGCTCCAGATATCAGCTTCCTCACGATATGACCCTGACAAAACTTCAGGGGCCACGTAGGCAGGACTACCAGCTAATCCAGTTAAAGTTTGTCCTGTAGATAGTGGTTCCAAACGTGATTAGCAATGTCAAACTAGAAAGGATTTAAATGTAGCAAGAACCTTTTGAAAGGACAGAAGTAAAGAACTATGCGTAAATGCTCACACATTATACCTGCACAACTGTACACACACTCTAGAGTATGTACTTAAACAAAAAGCACTGGTTATCCCAAAGCAAATTCAAATCCAATGCATGTGTATACATATACATATCCACCAAGAACCACCAAGAAGTGAAAACAAACTAAGCAAAAAGAATAGTCAAAGAGCATCAATAAGTATAGAAATATGATATTACCAGAAGCCAACAATAAACGGGAATCTTATTAATAACAACAGTAGGAATTTGACAGAAGTTATTCCCAGTCAACCATCCATGAATCAAGTGTCACCAAAAAATTATGTTGCCACTCTCTAGAACCAATCATCACAGGTTAATAAATCAAATCCTAGAGTAGAGCTAAAAATCAGTTGATCAATCAAATGCAACCACAACTGGTTGGATACCTAACTTAATGGAGCAACAAGATGACCGCAAATCCAAAATATATGAATGTATTCTTTGACTAGCATGAAATCATCTGATGGTTTCAGTAGTAGCAAAAAAGAATAAATATTATAAAAATACAAAAGTACAGTACCAGTAGCAACTCGCATAGCTAAGCCAAAATCTGCAAGCTTCATCTTCCCTGATCCTGTGAGAAGGATATTCTCCGGCTTTATATCTCTATGCACAACACCCATGTCATGGCAATACTTGATCACAAGCAATAGTTCCTTAATCAAACACGCAGCCCGATGCTCGGAGAATGGGCCATCCTTAGCCATCTGATCAATCAATCTTCCCAGTGCATAATTCCATCACGAGATGGAAGTGCTCAGAATCTTCATACACAGCATTTAACAACACAATTCCGGGATGGCCAGATAGATGCTGCATTATCTCCACCTCTCTGTGCACCGTCTCCTCCCCTTTGTTCAAGGTCTTACAAGCGAATTCTGCTCCTGTAACCTTGTGCTTGCAGAGCCAGACGGAACCAAACTTCCCTTTCCCGATAGTTGCGCTCAGAACATAATCATCTTCAAGCTTGTTTTTCTACCAGCTTGAGTTGCGGCATCAATGCATCCAATTTTTCTTTTCAGCCCTCTACTAGTCTTGGCTGACGAAAGACCTACAGATGGAGGGACTGTTCTGACTCCAACAACCCTGATGCTGCACTCACAACCGGTTTGGGTTACCACTTCCTCTCTACATTTCTTTCTAAGCCTCTGGCCTTCTTCGAGAGAAAAGTGTGACCTCACGATCTCCTGTTGGGTTATCTTGCAGCCGCCATCACAGTCGTCTTCGTCCACCCTACCACCTTTTCTTTTCTTAAGGTTCATCCCTACTCACATCAACAGCAACAGCTTGTAACCCTAAATTTAACAACAAAACCAACATGATCATCAACGGCGGCACTAAAGTTCCAGTAGAAATTTACAGAGGTAGCAATCCAACAATTAAACAAACAATCTAACACTTTGTAGGAACCTTCACACGAACAAATGAAAAATCCCTAATCTTGCAGGGAACAAAAAAGCGCTGAAATATGCGTACTTGATAAAAAGGAAACGTAATATGATAGTGTAGTAGTCAATACTCCTTTTCTTCTCCTTAACTAACAGATGCGAAGTTAGAAACTCGGAAAGAAGGCAGAATCAGGGTTTTAGGAGATTGATTCGTACCTGTCGAAAAGTAAATTTCATGGAAAAGCTTGCAACTGACGAGAACGACTAGAACCGCGGCAATGAAGAAGTCGAATCGGGATAGAGAGAGAGAGAGATAATGCAGATTCAATGCAGCCAAGGTAGTCGAACCGTGAGGTGAAGATTGGGAAAGCGAGAGGCACGAAGAACCCTAACTGATGGATATCAACCAGCGGAGATCGCGTAAATAGGGGGTTACAGATCAGAGAGAAGTAGCAGTAACTTGGGGGGGGCGGGGGGATTGGGGGTAAATTTGTCCTGTTTCGGGGTCGGTGGTATACCTTTAACAAGATGGGGAAGAGAAGAGAATTGGCGCGTGAGAGCACATAAATGTACTCTTCCGACGGTGGACTCCGCAAAGCAACAGTCACACGCCAAATGTAACTGAAATTTATAAAATCTAGTGTTGGCACATTCGAAAATAAAGTGCTGTTTTACAAGAAAAAATGCGGGTAAGTAGATTCACTTACTTATTATGCGGTTCTTTTTAACTTATTTTATTTTTAAAAAACCATTCACAAAACACTCAGATCTGCTTACCTCCTTTTTAATTGAAAACATAGGATAAGACGGAACGTGAATTCGATTGTGCAGCGGTCCGTACGTGAGGTAGGATTGGGAAACTGATTGACAGTCTCAATCAGCAGCTGACTGGATTGTTTTTACTGATTAGATGTCATTTTACTATATTAACTTTAAATGTTTGTAACTTTTAATATATAAGTCCAAAATAAAAAAAATTATACCACTGTTAATCTAAATTCAAGTTCTTCAAAACAAGACCAGTCATGATATGTTTTGATAACTTTGAAAAAAAACTATTTTTATATGTGTATGATGATACACTAAAATGATAATATGATCATTAATTTTAATATTATGATTCATTAAAATTGATATTATCATTCATTAACTAATAAGTGGTGAATTAGATTACAAATTTCGGAACCGATAACAAATCATTATTGTTTTGTAGTGTATTATTATTGTTGTATGGTGTATTTTAAACCTTATATGATGAATCATGTATTTTTCATACATACCAAAGTATTGTTTTGTGTTGTATTATTGTGTACAATTTTTTATTTTTATATGATTGTGATGATACACTAAAATGAAGATATGATTCATTAATATTGATATTATGATTCATAAAATTAATATTATGATTCATTAACTAATAAGTGATGAATTAAATAACAAACTCCGGAACCGATAAAAAATCATTATTGTTTTTAGTGTATTATATAGTATTGTGATGTATTTAAACCTTATATGGCGAATCATGTATTTTTCTTACATATCAAATAATGTTTTGTGTTGTATTGTTTCTTAAAATTTTTATTTTTATATGTTACTCATGATACACTAAAATTATGGTATGATTCATTAAATTTGACATTATGATTCATTGAAATTGGCATTATGATTCATTAACTAATAAGTGGTGGATTAGATAACAAACTTTGAAACAAATACTGAATCATTATTGTTTTGTGGTGTATTATTAATGTTATAAGTGTTTTAAACTGTATGTGGTGAATCATAAGTGTCATTGATATATGTTAATATGTACATGTAACTAACATAAAATTTTTTAAATTATCAAAACATATCCATGATTGGTCTTGTTTTAAAGAGCTTGAATTTAGATAAACAATGGTCCAAATTTTTTTTATTTTGGACTTATAGTTTAAAAGTTATAATCATTTATATCAATCAAAGTTGTTTGTTTTTTTTTATTTGGGAACTCAACGGTGTCGGTTGGTTCCGCCTCTCTGCTTCAATATAATATTTAAAATGCTTAAAACATGTGACATGTACTTCTTTTCCAGGATGGCATGTGCTTACACCGAGTATGGAGTGAGCGTCCCGTACAATCGCTAGTCTGAAGACAGAAATGCATATAACCAATATAACGCACGCAACGAAAGTATACTGCCTCGGTCCCAACCAATATTGTTCTTCTTTACTATTATTTTGACATATTTTTCACTTCAACATTTCTCATATCAAAGTAAAATAATTATTAAGACAGGACAGTCAAAGACAACACCAGTTACTACAAACTAATATGAACATAACAATGCAGGGTGAAGAGGAAACCCGGCGAGGTTCCGTGACGGATGGCAATTCTCCGTCTCTGACGGACATCATCTCAGCCGTCCATATGGAATAGACATCATCTCATTAATATGGCTACAGTTAGACTCCTGAAAGAGTAACAATGAAAAAATTAAATAGTGAATAGAAATAAAATAATCCCTAGTCTAATACGTGGCTTCAGATTTGCACAAGACAACTCTATAATAGCAAGTCTGAACACATCAGTTTTGCAAGATAATCTTCGAGAAAAGCAGTCTCTTAATAGCAAAAATATTGTGTCCTGTATTTTACACATATCAATTGTATAATAATCATAATAAATTTATAAGATCACAAGTTTATTCTCTCCTTTTATTTAAGCAATTGATACTACGCGCGCACAATTCTCAACTTCGCTACTTTAAATTAAATCTTCATGCAAGAAAAATTAAACTCCTCCGTTCAACAAATTGTATTTAGAAACTTGCACAATTATAAGAAATATAGGACATACGCATGTGCCCCTACTTTTTACTTTTCCATTTAGATAATAATTACTTTTATATGAATAGTAGGGGTAAATAAGAAATGTTGTAAGCTAGAATGACATATTTTGAACAAGAATAACATCCTAAACGACAGTTATTAATGAACGAAGTATTATAATTGTTCTTCTTCTATTATTAGTGTTTAATGATTGTTGTATTCTTTCTTTGGTCATAAAATAACCAAAGAAA
The DNA here is from genome assembly GCA_023374045.1 of Limonium bicolor. Lineage (NCBI taxonomy): Eukaryota > Viridiplantae > Streptophyta > Magnoliopsida > Caryophyllales > Plumbaginaceae > Limonium > Limonium bicolor. The sequence goes on from CM041780.1 coordinate 192,926,359, forward strand.
ATATTATTTAAATAAGTCATCATTTATTTTCGATTATATACAAAAATATTTAAAAAAGGTATTTTTAATAATACTCATATTAAATTTGATTAAATCTCTCACAATTTAAGAAAGCATGGTATATTTAAAATATTACTGTTTTTACATTGTAGCAATTAACTCAACAGGTTTTTAGGGTTTTAGACCCTAAACCCGCTACCACAAACCCTAAAAATACCTTCGATGTTTTTAGCTTTCCTAAGGTGGGTTTTTGGGTGTGTGGGATTAGGATAATCTATTTAGAAGCCGTTCTATACTTTAATGTGAGGATGTACATTTTTTAGTGTGAGAATGTACATGTTTTAATGTGATGATGTACATGTTCAAATGTGAGAATATACATGTTCAATTATGAGAATGTATATCGTTCTTTGGTTGTTCTCATCGCATCATTGTGTATAAGAATATTTTTTTACCATTTATCTGTTTAGAAAGCTTAATTGATTGATGAACCTAAAGGTTATTTTGGAATCAATAAACTGAGTTATTGGAGTCGATTTTATGTATCCATGATAATTTATAAACGTTTCCACGGATGATTAGAAACGTGTACACAACCTCCTATAATCGTTTCCATCACCAATTTTTAAAAATGACACTGACTGTTATATATCGTTTCCTTTGACTGTTCTTATCGCACATTATGTCTAAGAATACGTTTTTCTTTACCATTTATCAGTTTTCAAAGCTTGAGTGATTGATAAACCTGAAGATTATTTTGGAAAAATAAACTGAGTTATTGGAATCGATTTTACGTATTCATAAACCTTGGGTTTTATGTATCCATGATGATTTAAAAACGTTTCCACAGATGATTAGAAACATGTACACAACCTCCTATAATCGTTTCCATCACTATTTTAAAAAAGGTGACACAAACTGTTATATATCGTTTCCTTTGGCCGTTCTTATAGCACATTGTGTATAAGAATATTTTTTTTACCATTTATCAGTTTTCAAAGCTTGAGTGATTGATAAATCTGAAGGTTATTTTGGAAACAATAAACTGAGTTATTGGAGTCGATTTTACATATTCATTAACCTTGGTTTTATGTATCATGATAATTTATAAACGTTTCACGGATGATTAGAAACATGTACACAACCTCCTATAATCGTTTCCATCACCAATATTTAAAAAATGACACTAACTGTTATATATCGTTTCCTTTGACTGTTCTTATCGCACATTATGTCTAAGAATACATTTTTCTTTACCATTTATTAGTTTTCAAAGCTTGTGTGATTGATAAACCTGAAGATTATTTTGGAAACAATAAACTGAGTTATTGGAATCGATTTTACGTATTCATAAACCTTGGTTTTTATGTATCCATGATAATTTAAAAACATTTCCACAGATGATTAGAAACATGTACACAACCTCCTATAATCGTTTCCATCACTATTTTAAAAAAGGTGACACAAACTGTTATATATCGTTTCCTTTGGCCGTTCTTATAGCACATTGAGTATAAGAATATTTCTTTTTACCATTTATCAGTTTTCAAAGCTTGAGTGATTGATAAATCTGAAGGTCATTTTGGAAACAATAAACTGAGTTATTGGAGTCGATTTTACATATTCATTAACCTTGGTTTTTATGTATCCATGATAATTTATAAACGTTTCCACAGATGATTAGAAACATGTACATAACCTCTTATAATCGTTTCCATCACTAGTTTAAAAAAGTGACACTAACTGTTATATATATTTTCATTTGATCATTCTTATTCTTATCATTAATTAGTTTAGAGTTTGACTAATTGATAAACCGAAAGGATATAAACGTCTGGAAACGATAAACTAAACTTTTTTTTAAATGTACTTTAGTTTGAATTATTATATGGTTAAATTTTTATATATTTATATAATAAATGTTATAGAATGAATACAATATTATTTAATAGTCATATATATCTATTTTATATGATGACCATATAAAAAATTGTATGTAATTTTTGTGCTTCGTGCTATGAAGATGAAAATAAATGGTGCAAGAAAAAAAGAGTTTAAAGTTTTGTACGAATCAATTTAAATTTAAAGAAAAACATGCTATTGGATACAACCATAAATAAGAAAAAAAAAGAGGGACAGAGGATATGGGAATACAGGCGCTCAATATTTTTACTTTGCTGAAAAATAATAAAATAAAAAAAGTCCGTCAGGCGACGGACATTTAGGTTCCGTCACCGTATCCGCGCCCGAGGAAACCTTTCCACTTCTTTGACCACCTTTTACAAAACAAATTACTTAGTATTTACTACGATTTGGCATACGTAGAAACCGCAAGGATCAAATCTTCAAAGACTCCAAGTCTAAAATTGCAAACCTTTAATATTCTTATATGTCAATTAATATTAAATGATTTTTTCGTTCACCTAGTGAAGAGGTAACATGCAAGTCATCATCTTATCAACAAAGATCTTCACTTTGAAAGGAAGCCTTTGGAAGAGAGGAGTTTAGCTTCTTCAACACTTGAAAGAATTATAATCAAGGATGACAACCAACTCCTACTGTAAAAAATATTTAAATTTCAGCACCGAGACAAATTTCTCTCTTGACGAACACATTGGCCATGACAGAGCATAAAAAAAAAACCTTAACTGGACATCAAAGATAATCCAAGGAAGTCAAATAAAGCACTCGTGATGAGGTAAAATCTTAAAGATTGTTTTAATAATAGGTAGTCTGCTCGTCTAAGGATCACACCCATAGAAGACGGAGAGAACCTCACCTCAACATGAAGAATAACCTTAAGAGTAAATTACTCAGAACCCCCTTGAGGATTGGGCATAATACAATTAACCCCCTTGTGTTTATCATAATTATTAGTAACCACCTTGAGTTACAGTATCTTTGACTATGAGCCCCTTAACTATAATTCCATTATTAAAATGTTAATCAAGTGCTGACCCATCAACTTAATGACATGCTTGACAAAAAACAGTGCTTAATCAGCATTCTTATTGTCTGAAAAACGTTAATCCTACCTTGAAAATGCATTTGAATTGGGATGAAGGAGAGTTAAACGATGTTGATTAAGCAGTTTGTTGTTCAGGCTGGCATTAATAATGTGATTAAGCTGATGGGCCAGCATGTAGTTAATGTTTGAGGTAAAATTCACCATATACCCCTGTTTTCTTTCGTAATTCACAATATACCCCTGTGATTTTCATAATTCAACTTTAAACATGCTTAAATGTTGTCCAAAATTGATGAAACTTTACATGGACGATGCTAAAGTGTTATATTTTGGTCCAATATCAAATTTGAAGTTTTTTAAGCTCACATGTGACCTGTGGGACCCAATGAATATGTGACTGTTCATTGGGTCCCACAGGTCACATGTGAGCTTAAAAAACTTCAAATTTGATATTGGACCAAAATATAACACTTTTGCATCGTCCATGTAAATTTTCATCAATTTTGGACAATATTTAAACATGTTTAAAGTTGAATTACTAAAACCACAGGGGTATATTGTGAATTACGAAAGAAAACAGGGGTATCTCGTGAATTTTCCCATGTTTTGATAACAAATTTATAGTTCGGGGCTCATGGTTAGAGATACCATAACCTTAAGGTGGTTACCAATAATTAGGATAAACACAAGGGGGTTAACCGTATTATGCCCATTCCTCAAGGGGGTTCTGAGTAATTTACTCTAACCTTAAAATCACATCCCATCAATAAACATGGACCAACACCATCCAAAATTCCCTATTGAACCTCAAACACCATATAGAACAATTGGAGGTTATAAAATTAGGGATATAAATGGAAATAAGAGGTCAAAAGGTAGTAAAAAAGTCCACTCTCACTCAATATTGGCACCAAGCAACATGGATAAAATATATTCCAATACACCTACTATTCGCCCATGGATACCAAAGCCTAGGCAAGGTAGGCCTAAGACCTCTACCTTGATCGGCAACACAGTTGAAAAGTGTATGGCTGAAATTTATGTTGAAGCCTTAGTCTTAGAAGGCCAAAAACTACCGTAAACCCCTCAACCTAGGGAGTTTTCTGGCTGTTGAACTAAAAATGCCCTAACTCAAGGAGGTTTCACCCAAAGTGACAAAAAACTTCCTAGATCAAGGCATTTTCTAGCCAACATGACCAGACAACTCCCTGTCTAAGGCGTATTCCAGCAAACACAAGTAACTTAAAGAGTTTTAACTACAAGTTTTTTAAATTTAAGGTCTGCCATTTGCACAACAAAATACACCAATAAAATTCTATATGGAACAATGCATGCACGATAGTAGTTTTGAAAATCGTTAGAGGCTCCATTATTTGCATGGATTACATGCAATAAAGTCATAAATAATGGCTATAGGATAGTAATAAATGCTTTCCATTGTTTCATTTAATATTTATGTTTTAGGTTGTACAAGCCATCAACTCAAATTTTATTTCTACATTGTTTTGGTAACCATTGATGTCTTCACAGCTTCAAATGTATGCACATTTACCATTCCATAATTATTTCCCTAAAAGTTGCGTAGGATCAACCATGAGTCTTCACTTTCTTATATTTGTTGGTGTAGAGTGTGGTTATATAGATAGGGGTGGATTTACTGAACAAACTTAAACTGTTTGTTTTCTATTTCAAAGAATTGTAGTTTTCCGCAGCAGCTTGAACTTTCTCTTAATGAGGCTATGTGCCAACTAAATTGTGATTCTACTATTTGAGTTGTTGAACAAGAGTTTCCTAACAAAACAAAGGTACTTACTAGTGTTGTTAAAGAGTATCATGTTAGGAAAATTTGGATTTTTTGTGTGTGTTGAGGAACAATAGATCAACCTATTGTGTGCAATGTGCTCATAGTGTTGATTGTTCATTCTATCTGAGTGGGGCAGTTTTGAAAGACGGGTTTGAGTGGAAAGTTACAAGGTTTACAGTACATGTTGTTTGCTAGCTGATGATGGTCAATATTGCCATCAAATGACGTATCACTTCATCTCCAAAGCAATGTTGCAACCTTACAAAAATTTGTAATCCAAATATGAGAGTTATTGATGTGACAAAACAAATTTGTGGATTGTATAATCAATTTGTAAAGTGCAGAAAATATGGATCAAAGTACCCCTCATACTGCCGATTCTAGCTTCCTAGTTGACATGCAAACAAAATGGTAATATCATCATTTCTTACGGGTAGTTTGGTCAATCTTGAAGGGTATAATAAGAGGAGGAAGCCTTGCACCTCATTGATGCCTACTGTCTAGCACTTCTTATCTTGTATAACTGACATTGGATATCCCATTTATTTCATCTTTTCAGTCATCATCCCACTCAATACCCACACTATTATGCCTTGTCAATTCATCATCCCAAAGTTATCTGAGCAAAGTTGGGATAAGAAATGAGTGGATACAATTTAGATACATATGGGCATGAAGTACTTGAACTATGATGAATGGTCAACCAACCACACAATGACGCCTAGAAAACTAATTGTTAAAATATTGTCATAGAGTAACAATGATAAGTTTGCCCAGTTAAGGGTTTTTGAACCGTGGGAACTCTATGGTTGTCTTTTTTGGGTTTTTGCTTTTTACATTTTTATGGGCTTTATTTAGGATAGAAAATCTTGGGGTGGTGACGGTTTTCAGCTTGTACCTGCAATGTTAGGCTATTAATAAATATATAGCATGTGGTGTTAACAACATCAAAGGAATTACAATGGCATCAACCTTGGATTCGCTTCCTGTAACACCCCCATCTCAATCCAATCATGGTTATCGCAAACTTGACAACATAGATATAAACGTCGCAGCGGAATTTAATACAAACCAGGACCTTGCCACAGTCTGACTAACAGAATATGCCGAACTTAAATATTCACAACCATTAATCCAAAGTACATACCAACCGAGTTTTCCAAGTATCTCAAAACTAACAGGATTCTCTACAAGTACTAATATTAACAGACGGGTGCACATGCACATCCCGTACTAAAAAATGTACCCATCCTAAGTCTACCCGCTCCTACTCTCAAGGCGAGTCTTCTGCGGGCGTTTACCTGCAAAATATAAAACAATCGCCCCCGAGGGGGTCAGCACCTTTGCTGGTACGATTCTCTTATAGCCCCCAAGCTAACGGGGCTACGACGACTAATTGTTGATAGCATGAAGTTGATTAGATACACAACATAAGTAAGAAGTGCAATAAACAACAAGCCACATATGAACAAACATAGCTCACACATAATGAACGACTTAAAAGCGTTCCCTTAATAAGTGAGATAATCATTTAACTCCTTAAGTTAGGCTTTCTCTTAATCTCAGTCCATTCTTATCTTACCTCAATCTTAATTCTTATATCAGTCAGTATACCAACCGTTCTTTAATTAGAATTGGTTGTTTCTTATCTCAATGTTTATTTTTGTCGGGTCAAAGGTAACCCTAGCCAATGAGCTATTAACTCCATTGGTGAACAAACAACTTATTTTAAATTTGGGATTTAGGTGATCCCACCGCACCATCTTAATCTGCCTCCCACCTTGAGTTGTAACCCTAGGTGGCTGAGTCGACATTCGACTCTAGGCAACAAGTCCGAAGACAAGTCCTCAAGCGGAAGTCGGATCTGATTCAGATACCGACCCCTTTTTCTTAACATGCATGACCGGAGTCAGTCCCGGATTCCTCACTCCCCCCAAGTTCCAATTAGTGAAAGTCTCAAAGACAATGTGTTAGTTAAACCTTTCTCGGGTATTAACCAACCAATATAAACGAGGGTGTTCTTAACTCATACCATAAATACTAAACATTGTTAGTAAGTAATCTCAAGTAAAGTGTGTTAGCTTTAATCACAAGCACACAACAAATACAATAAACCGGTTGCATGCTTTATCTTGTTTAGTCGGAACACATAAACAAATAGCACACAAGCTGAGGGACACCTCGTTGGCAAGCAGGCTACAAAAAACCATACCGTTCACCATTGGTCGTTCGGTTGTTTATTCTCCTCCAGAGTTCCTCTTACTCAAACCCTAAAACATTCATCGAATCAGGTGGTTAATTTCTTGTAATTAACCTAGTTTATTTCATCACTAAGGAATTCCAACTAAATATCACTAAGTCATTGTAGTTCAAACTTAACCACTTAAGTTGTTTACTTCTCATTATACCTCACGCTTGTTCACACTTCCAATGGCCATAAAATTCCACCAAACAACTCTTAACAACCATATAATAGCATTACCCAATAAGCCCCCTTCATTTACCACCTAAAAACCACATTTCCTTTGTAAAATAGCTAGGTCCGGGACATGGTCCGGATCTGTAGTCCCGGAACAATGCCTGTTGTGACTCTCGGCTGAATTTTAGCTATGGTCCGGGACTTTGTAGTTACCCTAGGTCCCGGACCAGTACTGGGGTGTACTCTCGACCTGTTTTTAGTGCTGGTCCGGGACTTTATCCAAGGACCAAGTCCTGGACCACACTTTAAACTGTTAAATTTTACAGTTTTGAACTTCATTCCTCACTTGTTCTTTTATCCAATCTTCTTCTAATCTTTCCCCATGTACTCACACATGTTCTAGCACCATTTTAGAACTTAAATCCTCCTAACTCATTGATGAACTCACCTCCAAATTCCTTGATCATTTACTCAAGTTCTTACTAAATTCTTAACACTTATAACTTAATCCCTTACACTTCCAACATGTAAATTTTGCCAAAGACTTCAACTAACCAAAGTATTTCCTTTCAACCAATATAACTACTCCTCAAACATCATTACTCATCCATCTTTCCTTTGCTAAACTTCCCAAGGTTATCTTGCATCTCCATGCACAATTTTCTCTCCTTTCCATTTGTTACTCATCACTCCCAAACTTTTACATACTTATGCATTTCTTGCCATCCTCTTAACACCCTACACCTCTTCTCTTTCATCTTGACCATACTAAATGCTTCTTAAACAACTTTCATCTTCAATCTCATGGTTAAACACTCTTATACATTCCTAGTCATTTCCTTGACAATTTACAACATTCTCCTACAGTTTTCACCTCCATCACCCAAGTCCACTCATTACCATCCAAGCTATACACTTATTAATTCACTACTAGCATCTTCATATCTTACACAAGCTACCCAAGAATTCTCATTGTTGTATTCTCTAGTTCATACCTAAATCATCACGAACATTATACATCATTTCCTCCAGATTTTTGCACAAGTCTTAACATTCCTCATACCATGATTTTGGTGTGTTTAATACACCTACCTAACCTCTAATTATTCCTAAACAACTCTAGGTCCTTCTAAATCTCAAGATCACCTTAATTCCTTCACTTCCACCAATTTAACTCTTAATGAATCCTAGTACAACCTAGGTCATTAAAACTCACAACAACCATTAAAACACTTTGTTTTCTTCTCAAATTTCGCCATAGCTTCTCTAGTATATTACTACACCCAAACACATAGTTTTTCATCCCTTAACAACTTAAGACAATACAATCCTCAATGGATATTCTCAAAACACCAATTACACTCATATACATTAATTCATATTACAATGCTTAAACCTTAAATTGCATAGCACTAAGGCTCTTAAATGACATGGCTCTTAGGCCCTTAAATGACATGAATTTAAACACTGAATTTCCCACACATAATAGCCTTCAACCTGCTGTGAGCCTCGATTTTTGAACCCCATCCTATGTTGATTAGATTGATTAGGATCTAGTCGGGTTTTAGGTCCACTTATAACCTAAGTTTAATAACTAAGTTATATAACCATAATTATTAAAACCTAAGTTATAAGTGGACCTAAAACCCGACTAGATCCTAATCAATCTAATCAACATAGGATAGGGTTCAAAAATCGAGGCTCATAGAATGGCGACTCTGCTGGGGACAAAATCTTAATTTAACTTGTTTAATTTTAAGAAAGAGGGCTTAACTCAAAATTGTTTATTTATGGCTTTATTACATTGTTTGTTTACTTTTGTGCGCAATTTAAATTTCTGTACTTTTGCATCATATGAGAGCGAGGGTCCACATAAACTGATTTCACCCCGGGACCCGTTTGAGGGTCCCCTGTCAGGGACTCACACCTTTTAGGTGATGTGAATAAGCGGGGGAAAAGAGGAGGATGTCATCTAACCACATCCCCTTAATACCTGGGCTTTAGCCCCAAGCGTTTTTCATGGAAGTGCCCTTACCTAGCCTTGTTTGGTCATCCAAAGATCCGACCGTAGACGCACACCTTTAGGTGATGTGAAAAAGTGAGGGAGCCCAAAGAGAATAGCGTGCAAGCCCTATTCCTTTGTGGTGACCTGGGCTCATCCCCCAAGCACCTCTCCGAATCGATCCATACCCAAATTGGTTGAAGCGTCTAGTGAGGACATGTTGAACTTGTGTGAAACCTTGTTTTCTTGTATGACCGGCCCACAGCCAGCCTAGAAATTGATAGGAACTCTTCCTATATCAACCAGCCCAACCTGTAATTCGCGGCTTAATTATTTGCGGCCCAAAGGCCCTGTTTGATTTGAATGAGTGAACTGTTGTTTGGGCTTTGGCCCAAAGCTTTAGATCTAGGTGATTTCACTTTCGGCCCAATTTGAATTATCAATTTAGTTCTAGGCCCATGAAAAACAAATCCACCTAAAGCAATCCATGAAAATCCATCAGGCCTCTTCATTTCAAGGCCCATTCTGGTCTAGGAAAAACTTTTCACTCGGACTTTGTCCCAAAATTCAAGATTTAGGTGTCATCTTTTAGGCCTAATCAGAATTACTCGGCCCAAACAAGTTTTAAAATAGAACACCGTTTTATCAAGTACTCCTTCCCGGCCCGGAACTTCAGTCCAGTCCTCTTTTTTTCTGACAGACGACATTTTGAAAACAGGTAAACTGTCATCACAAGCATGGAGGGAAAATGAAGGCTAGTTACAGCAGAATAGAATGGCGGAGATAGAGCTTAGGCTAAAAGCCATAGTAGGAGCCTTAGAGGACTTGAGAAACAAGATCAACTCTCGGGATGTGGACTTTCATAGAGCTGTTAATCAAGAAGAGAGAATGACCGAGCTGAACTAGAAGCCATGATGGCTGCCATGGAGTGGAGACATAGTGCTGTCAGGGATGCATGAAGTCGAACTATGTCGCCGCAACAAAGAAATGAAGCAAAGGCCCTTCCCTGGAGGTCAGACGTCAAGCCAGGATGCATATAGTGAGTAGGCTTCTTAGCTCTCTCCATGACCATATTAAAGTCGGCTCCTTTGGAGCCCAAGGATTGAAGGGAATGTCAGGAGATTGTGCAAAACTCAGAACAACAATTGGGAAAGCCAGAAGCAGACAATACGACATCAGCTTGTGTAACACCCCTACAACGCACTTGCCATCTACCGAAATCGCAGCGGAAATAAACATCCTAACAAAACTAAACGCTTGGTGCTACAACGCCGTTAACCACCCACGTGGTTAACTAGGCAGAATAAATACAAGTGTATCGGTCTGATGATCAGACTCCCGAGCATAGGTCCTAACATCCATACATAAACATAACCAAAACCATACCGAGTATTTATCTTACATACCAACTGTAACCTTAAACACCTGTCACTGTAAACAACAGTACCAAATAAACAACACTACGGGAGCACAGGCGCATCCCGGGTTTATCTTACAAGATCCAAAAGTATTCCAGCAGCCTAGGATCTAGAGCCACTCCGCTCTTCGATCCTCATCCTGTAAATAAAATATGGCCCCCAGAGGGGGTCAGCAACCTTTTGCTGGTATGGTTAACGCGCAGCCCATCGGCTACCGGGATACGCGCAACCAATTGTCATGATAACATGGCATTCATTTTAAACATCCAACATATATATAACATAGCTTAGCAAGGGAAATTGCGTAGCACAATAATAATACATAACACCATAATTCGGTTCACACAAGGAACCTTCCACCATAATTAGTTACACAGTGAGCCTAGAGATTATTGCCAATCTCATGCCAAGCTCGTTACCAACCTCGTTACCGTCCAGTTATATCGAACGGTTAACTTAAACCCAAGGCGTGTCGGATATAGTAATCCCAAGCACACCGAAACAACATTCGTATGCCCTGTGGCCCGACGTGAGTCAGTAAACTAGCTTTGGATAAGCTAAGGGAAAGTTGAAACCAAATTGGAATACAACCTATACATACACCAAGAGAGTCGAACCGGATAGACATCGACTCCCATCCATCACACGCGTGGCCGGAACATGACCGGACTCCTCAATTCCCCGGTTAGCACTTGTTAGTGATCACACAAATAAACTCGTTAAGTCACACACAACAAGTGTTTAGGTCTGGTTAGACACACCAAGGAAAGGAGTCACAACAATATAACATCATAATATATAACAACTGTAAACTCTTTCCACGTCTTAGTCTTATAAGGTCGTAACACACAGAAAAGCAAACAGCATCCAAGCCGGTGTAAACCGGTAGGCAACAGACTGCAAGAAAACCATACCTCGGTCCTTGCCTCGACTCGTTTCCACCTTGAGAGAATCCTAAACACATTTAGTAACGTCGGTCAATTAACGTACTAGTTCACCGTTAACATTAACTACTTCACATTTCTAGTTATTTCTTTTCCACATTTTGTTTAACTTCCCACCTCTTAAAATGTCATTATAACTCTCCTAACATGTCCCACATAACCTTTAATATCATACTAACTTATACCTACCATTAGACATCATTTAGACACCTAAAAACCATATTTATAACGGTCGGGACTTGGTCCCCAACTTAAGACCCGGACCATACACGAACTCAACTCTCGGTTATTTAACATGGGGTGGTCCGGGACTTCACCCAGGTCCTAAGTCCCGGACCATACTAGCCAAAAATCCCTCGGTAATTTTAACAGGTTGGTCCGGGTCCTTGTACAAGAGCCAAGTCCCGGACCGAAAGCCAAATGAAATCTCACGTATTATTTTAGGGGTGGTCCGGGCCCTTACATATGGACTAAGTCCCGGACCTACGACCACGTATAATTCTCGGACTGATTTTGATATATGGTCCGGGACATAAACCAAGACCTAGGTCCCGGACCACCAAACTTACAGAAACGACGTACTGGTATTTTTCATGCTCTGCTGCGCAAGTTCTCTACACCTATCAGATATATAAACTTCCCAGTACACCCTTATACTCAAAACTTCACCCAAATATACACCACATAACAACGTAGTGCACAATTAAATTGCATAAATCTTAAACACTGAATTTCCCACAATATATTTGCCTTTCACCTGCAATTACAAACAGCAGTTCGTATGTTTTTTACTAGTCTTTTGAGAACATTTTTCTAAGTCATAACCATTGGCTCTTTAGGTAGTTTCAACAGACAACGTAGGTTTATTTCCAAGGGAATTTTAAGCTACCTTTGGTTAACATAAAACGTAGAGGAAACACCATTTTCTTTGAGTTTCCATACCTTGAAGCAAAGGAGAAGAATAATACGTGAAAAGATGGACTCAAGCTCCTTCCATGGAGATTCCTCTTGGCACCAAAGTGGAGCTCTTGAAGATTTGAAAGGACTACGTCGAAGAGCTTGAAGAAACTAAGAGATCGGTGGTCTCGGTTTTAGATTTGGACAAGTGAGTAAGAAGTTACAAGATTTTGAAGTTGCATGTTTGTGCTGGTGGCTGTTCGATCGTGAAGGAGAGAAAGGAAGGATAGTCTACGTGAGATAGTAAGGAAAATGAGAGAATGAATGATGAGGTTCACTTATTGTAGTTGCTTTTAGTAGATATTAGTTATCTACGTAAGGGAAGTAAAAAGCAAATAGTGCTTATTAAACTACTCATTTACTTGCTCACTTATTTGATCAATCAGTAAGCAAGGGTGTCGACACACCACATGCAGAAACCGACTCCCTTTTAAATACAAGGGGTTACTAGTCTTTATTGCTCAATAAATTACACATGTTAATATATGTTACAAACTAGCTTATTTTAGTCACTATTCACTATAACAAAACACATAAAAGTGAAATATTTATTTCTTATTAATTTAAACTTCCAAATGTGATACTAAATAGTACACATATTAATAAAGAGTATTGATGGTCATTTAGCCATTCAAAACTCATTTATACGACAATTTCATTTTAGGCAATTAATTATATTTACTATTTATTAAATTGTTTACTAATATTTCTAAGACTTTTTAGTCTTATTAATTTTTATTTACTATTTAAACCACTTATTAAGGTTTGGGGTATTTCAATCTACCCCCCTTAAAAGAACTTTGTCCCCAAAGTTCATACTTCCCACATTCTAAACATAAGAACACGGGGAAAAGATTAAAAACAATACCTCCAGAAACAACATTACAAACATTACCATCATGCTTACATAACCACGGACTTAAGGTCCAAACAACATAATACCATTCAGACTCTAAGGTCTGTAACATAACATAGACAATGTATATAATACATGTCGAATACATTCATAACCGAAACGGCTCTACCCCCCTTAAAAGGGGTACGCCCCGTACCCTACACATACAAAACTCTATGAAGTAAATAACAACGGGTACTTCTCCTTCATCTTATCTTCCAGCTCCCAAGTGGCCTCCTCGACGTCCTGGTTAGACCAGAGGACTTTCACCAGTCGTACAGACTTATGGCGAGTGTCTCGAGTTAGTATCCAGAATCCGTACGGGAGTCTCCACTGATCGCATGGTCGGCTCTAAGGTTAGCCTTCAGGCTGAAGTACATGAGACGGATGAGACATATACTTCTTCAACTGGGACACATGGAACACATCATGTACCTTGCCCAGCTCAGCAGGTAAATCAAGTCTGTAAGCTACTGGTCCTATCCGCTCCGTCACAACATAAGGCCCCACATATTTGGGCTCAACTTGCCTTTCTGGCCAAAACGAAACACTCCCTTCATGGGGGATACCCTAAGAAATACCTGATCGCCTACAGCGAACTCCAGGTCACGTCTGCGTACATCAGCGTACGACTTCTGTCTATCCTGAGCTGCCTTCATGTTAGCCCGGATCTGGCGAACTTCTGCCTGAACCTGTTCCAGATACTCTGGTCCTATAATGACCGTCTCACTCGACTCATCCCAGCATAAAGGCGTGCGGCATGGTCTACCGTACAATGCCTGGAAGGGAGACATCTTGATCGAAGCATGGTAACTGTTGTTGTAACTAAACTCGATCAGATGTAACTTATCAATCCAGCTGGTCTGAAAGTCAAGTGCACATGCACGTAACATATCCTCAAGTGTCTGGATGGTGCGCTCACTCTGACATCTGTCTGTGGGTGAAACGCCGTACTCAATTTCAGTTCTGTACCCAGTGCTTCTCGTGTGGACCTCCAATACCTCGACAAGAATCTGGTATCTCTGTCAGATACAATCGTCTTTGGTACACCATGATGTCTAACAATCTCTCTGTCAAAGAGCTCTGCAAGCTTAGCCACTTTCCAGGTGTCTTTCATCGGTATGAATCGAGCCACCTTGGTCAGTCGGTCTACAACAAACCCAAATCATATTCAGACCTCCCCTTGTAGGCGGAAGCCCTACTACAAAGTCCATAGAAATGTCATGGAACTTCCACTCAGGCACTGGCATTGGCTGCACCATACCACCAGGCCTCGGTGCTCAAACTTGACCTTCTGACAAGTGAGACACCTCAACAACATAATCATTTACATCCTTTTCATTCCAGCCCACCAAAAATAACGTTTCATACCCTTATACATCTTTGAAGCTCCAGGGTGAATCGAAGTCGTAGAACTATGGGATTCACTGAGTATGCGCTCCTTCAGGTCAGCGCTACTCCTCGGTATACACAGTCGGCCATTAAGCCTAATCAGGTCATCATCGTGGAGTCTGAAGTCGTACTTCTGACCCTCGAATGTGCCGTCAATAAGCTTCTGTCTAATCTCCACCATATACTGATCCGTCATCTGAGCACTCCGCACCTCTTCAACCAAGCTAGTATGAGAGACTAGCGAATGGAGAGAGTGTGCTCGGCGACTCAGTGCGTCAGCTACCACATTCGCCTTACCTCCTTATACTGTAAATCGATATCATAATCATTTAAGAATTCAACCCACCTTCTTTGCCTCATGTTCAACTCCTTCTGAGTGAACAAGTATTTCAAACTCTTGTGGTCAGAATAAATCGTCACGCTTACCCCATACAATGATGTCGCCATATCTTCAATGCGAAGACTATGGCACCCAATTCTAGATCGTGGGTAGGGTAGTTCTCTTCATGCTTCTTCAGCTGTCGGGAGGCGTAAGCTACGACCTTCCCGTGTTGCATCAACACACAACCCATACCCCTGCCTGATGCGTCGCAATAAACCTCAAAACCATCTGGACCGTCTGGTATAGTCAGGACTGGTGCAGATGTCAGAGCATCCTTGAGCTTCTGAAAAAAATCTCACAGTCGGCTGTCCACTCGAATGGTGCATCCTTTTCATCAAGGAAGTCATCGGCTTCGAGATACTGGAGAAGTCCCTCACAAATCTCCTATAATAACTGCCAGACCGAGGAAGCTCCTGATATCGGTAAACTGTCTTCGGCCTAGGCCAGGTGCGCACTGCATCTATCTTTGCGGATCCACAGCGATCCCGGCTTCAGAAATCACATGACCAAGAAAGGATACTTGGTTCAACCAAAATTCACACTTTGAAAATTTCGCATACAACTGATTCTTCTCAGTATTGCAACACATCTCTCAGGTGGCTTTCATGCTCACCTCTCGATTTCGAATACACAAGTATGTCATCAATGAAGACTACCACTGATTTGTCCAACTGATCTTGGAACAAACGGTTCATCAGGTCCATGAACTTAGCTGGTGCATTGGATAAACCAAATGGCATAACCGTAAACTCATAGTGTCCATATCTGGTTCTGAACGCTGTTTTCTCAATATCACTGTCCTTGACTGCAATCTGATGATATCCGGATCGTAAATCTATCTTTGAGAACACTGATGCTCCTCTCAACTGATCAAATAAGTCGTCGATGCGTGGTAAAGGATAACGGTTCTTCACCGTAACTGCATTCAGCTCTCGATAGTCAATACAAAGGCGGAGGCTACCGTCTTCTTCTTCACGAAGAGGACCGGCGCTCCCCATGGTGAAACACTAGGGCGGATAAAGCCCTTGTCGAGTAGGTCTCTCAGCTGCTCCTTGAGCTCTGTCATCTCTGCTGGAGCCATACGGTAAGGTGCCTTCGCAATAGGCCCGGTGCCTGGAATCAAATCAATCTCAAACTCAACCTCCCGTGCTGGCGGCATGCCCGGCAGTTCCTTAGGAAATACATCAGGAAACTCCGAGACTACCGGCACATCTGGGCTAAACTCAGGGTCTCTCTCTATGTCCTGGACATAGCAGAGGTATACATCATTCCCTCGTCGTATCTCACGATACATGGCCATGGCGGTGATGATCTGTGTCGAAGGCTCCCTGGGCCTCTGGCGGTATGATATAGTAACCCCAGATGGACTCCGAAGAAGCAGACGATGCTCGGCACATAGGATTCTACCCTTGTACCGCTCCAACCAGTTCATCCCGATAATCACATCAAAACCAAGTCCGTCGAACTCTATCAAGTCGATCGGAAACTCTTCCTCCCTGATACGTATAAAAACATCCGGTAGTAGCGGGTACACCTGATCCGCTCTTTCGACGGGAGAGTGACTACAAAGTCTGGCATCTCTTCACCGTCTAACCCCAGCCTCTTCGCAAACGATAGCGAAATAAATGTGTGTGAGGCTCCAGAGTCGAACAAGACCGATGCATCCACGCCATTCACTGGAAAGGTACCGGTGAGGATTGTGCCACTCTTGCTGGCTTCTGCCTTATTGCAGACACTCAGCATACCTCCCGTTCCGTGTGCACAGCCTAATTCATTTGCAAACTCATAAGTATACAGTAATAACACGTTGGAACATACTTCAAACAACGTCTCTTATTCATAACACACTCCTTACACCATAAGTTGGTTTACATTGCAGACATGGCTAAACATAGCTTCCTTAGCATACAACTGGCTTAATACGTTACATGATTACACAAGGCTAAAACTGCCTGAAGGTCAAATTCAAACGTCCGGGTTTCAGATGTGTGGCATTTACCACTGCTGATGGTGCGGTATTCAGTTTGATCTTCTTGATACCGTGGTATAACATCCTTGATTGTCCACCCATAATTAACACATCACCTGATTTCAACACTAACTTCCTTGCGAGGTCACCACGCTTCTGCTCGCCATATATAAACACTGCGGTATCACCAATGGACCAAGACACCACGGGTACTCCCTTACGTAGAGACTCGGGTGACTCGTCCTTATCTTGGTGTAATCCCAACCGTCCACCCTTCTGGTAGAAGTTCACAACACAAAGATCTGCCTTAACATTCGGAATCGGTTCCGATTCAACTTGCTGAGCAATTCCCACGGCGGAGTGATTAACAACCGTAAGGAACTCCTCAGGTATACCTGGTACAGTTGCTTCATCCTCAGCTCGCACTTCTTGATATGACTTGGTGTAAGGATTCCAGTCCTTACCCATGCACATCATCTTCAGCTTCATCTTCGAACCACTCGGGTACTCGGGTGTGTAGAAACCTCCTGGTGCTGCTCCAAGTTCGTTGCATCGTCTGATGATGTGGATTTGTGCTTCCGGTGTCAGGTATCCATTTAAGAGTATCATACCTGGCTGGATGACCTGACATTGCTCTAGTGGGAATTCGGTGATGCTGATGGCTGTCTCTTCAGGGTTCGGTGTGGGCGGGATTGGATAACAGATATAGAAGGTTCCTAAGGTTTCATTTCACATTATTCTTTAATTCACTACTTAGGTGATTGTACATTAGACTCACTAACAAAACACTCATGCATGAAATGCGGTAAGCAATCACTTTTCACTTAACAGTTTAGGTGGTACCTGGTCTAGAAGAGGGTCCTGGTGCCTCAGACCGGTCCACTACATTCAGGGCGGCCTTGCCGGTCCCTGTACCCTTCCCCTTCTGGGATTCAGTGTACTTCTTGTCAGAGGGCGCTGCATGATCGCCTTCGGGCTTTCGGTGGTCGCGGTAGTCTTACCCTTCCACTGCCCCTTTGGCTTATAGTTCCTACCATTAGGGTTCTGCCAGCACTCAAACTCGCGGTGCCCCATCTTCTGGCAGTAACGACACTGCACGTCGTTCCCCTTGCAGTCTTGCCGGGGTGGTCTCCATTGCACCACTTACAGTAAAAGTGGCGCTCCGGTCCAGAGCCCGCGCTATCTGCTATAACAATACACAATCATTACTCACTTCACATCTTAACAACATATATTTCAACTTGTTTCACATGGTTAATCAATTACCCTTAGGCGGGTAGGGTAGGAGCGTAGAGGCTTTGCTGCATACGCATATGTGAGCTTCAGTGGCTCATCGGCTGTGGTGGTCTGGGCTTGGCCCTTGTCACCCTGGTACTGACCCTTCTGAGGCTGAGGGTAGTATTTCTTTTTCTTTCCTCCCCCATACCCTTGCTGACCCTGACCCTCGTTCGTGACCTTGCGCTTGTGCGCATTCTCCTCGTCCCTCAGACGGACGGTAATCTCAACCTTAGCAGCGGCATGATAGCACTCCTGAATTTAGGATGTCAGCCATGCCCCGCAAAACAAAACTCACCAACTCACATTAACGTTCACTTAAAGACAAACTGATTCACAACACGGTATTCTAATACCTGCAAGGTAGTATACTCAACTGGCCCCATCCCGTAGCGGAGACGGTGGCTAAGACCATTGTAGAACCGGTTCACCAGCACCCGGTTCGAATATCCAAGGTCCGGTAACAAGTGGATAAGGTCAGTGAATGCGGGTGTAGTAGTCATCAACCGACATCTATCCCCCTGCCTCAGACTATCCAGCTCGAGGCGCTTGGCCTCTTGTACATGAACAGGGTAATACTTAGCTCGCAGTAGAGCCGTGTACTCCCTCCAACCAAACGCAGGATCAGCCATCCTGTCCTCCTTCACAAGCTTCCACCAACTCTGTGCCGAACCCTTCAGGTAGTAAGCGGCAAGACGGACCTTAGCTTCAGCAGGTACTGCCAAGGTCTCGTAGGCGGTCTCCAGCCCGGAGATGTACGCCTCCAGCTTACTAGGGTCGGTCTCCCCATTGAATGACGACGGTCTCAAATCAGCCAACGCCTTGACCCAATTGGTCTCTCGTGGCGGTGGTGGTGGTGGCTGAACACCGGGCTGTTGCCCCTGCTGCATCGCAGTAACCAACTGGGGTACCATCTGGGCAACGGCGGCTGCTACTGCCTCAGCCATGGTCTGTGCCGTAGTGTCGTCGCCCTGGTCACCCTCATCTCCAGTACCGCGCCCGCGGCCTCTACCTCGTGGTCTACCTGACATCTGAATTCACATGAACATTTCATTAGCACTATGCCTGCACACTTACCAATCCAACGGTGGTAACATCTTTCCAACAACAAGCTAATTCCACACTTAGTTAGTGGTTAACCTTCCCAATCTGTTCACCTAGTAGCTAGGGTTGGGTTTCCTAACTCGGTATGTTTCTAGCTCGGTATTCTAGCCATCAGAGCGATACTTCGCTCTGATACCACTTTTTGTAACACCCTACAACGCACTTACCAACTACCGAAATCGCAGCGGAAACAAACAACTAACAAAACAACTAAAACTATGGTGCTACAACGCCGTTAACCACCCACGTGGTTAACTAGGCAGAATAAATACAAGTGTATCGGTCTGATGATCAGACTCCCGAGCATAGGTCCTAACATCCATACATAAACATAACCAAACCATACCGTAGTATATTATCTTACATACCAACTGTAACCTTAAACACCTGTCACTGTAAACAACAGTACCAAAATAAACAACACTACGGGAGCACAGGCGCATCCCGGGTTTATCTTACAAGATCCAAAAGTATTCCAGCAGCCTAGGATCTAGAGCCACTCCGCTTCTTCGATCCTCATCCTGTAAATAAAATATGGAGCCCAGAGGGGGGGTCAGCAACCTTTTGCTGGTATGGTAACGCGCAGCCCATCGGCTACCGGGATACGCGCAAAATTGTCATGATAACATGGCATTCATTTTAAACATCCAACATATATATAACATAGCTTAGCAAGGGAAATTGCGTAGCACAATAATAATACATAACACCATAATTCGGTTCACACAAGGAACCTTCCACCATTAATTAGTACACAGTGAGCCTAGAGATTATTGCCAATCTCATGCCAAGCTCGTTACCAACCTCGTTACCGTCCAGTTATATCGAACGGTTAACTTAAACCCAAGGCGTGTCGGATATAGTAATCCCAAGCACACCGAAAACAACATTCGTATGCCCCTGTGGCCCGACGTGTGAGTCAGTAAACTAGCTTTGGATAAGCTAAGGGAAAGTTGAAACCAAATTGGAATACAACCTATACATACACCAAGAGAGTCGAAACGGATAGACATCGACTCCCATCCATCACACGCGTGGCCGGAACATGACCGGACTCCTCAATTCCCGGTTAGCACTTGTTAGTGATCACACAAATAAACTCGTTAAGTCACACACGAACAAGTGTTTAGGTCTGGTTAGACACACCAAGGAAAGGAGTCACAACAATATACATCATAATATATAACAACTGTAAACTCTTTCCACGTCTTAGTCTATAAGGTCGTAACACACAGAAAAGCAAACAGCATCCAAGCCGTGTAAACCGGTAGGCAACAGACTGCAAGAAAACCATACCTCGGTCCTTGCCTCGACTCGTTTCCACCTTGAGAGAATCCTAAACACATTTAGTAACGTCGGTCAATTAACGTACTAGTTCACCGTTACATTAACTACTTCACATTCTAGTTATTTCTTTTCCACATTTTGTTTTAACTTCCCCACCTCTAAAATGTCATTATAACTCTCCTAACATGTCCCACATAACCTTTAATATCATTACTAACTTATACCTATCATTAGACATCATTTAGACACCTAAAAACAATATTTATAACGGTCCGGGACTTGGTCCCCAACTTAAGACCCGGACCATACACGAACTCAACTCTCGGTTATTAACATGGGGTGGTCCGGGACTTCACCCAGGTCCTAAGTCCCGGACCATACTAGCCAAAAATCCCTCGGTAATTTAACAGGTTGGTCCGGGTCCTTGTACAAGAGCCAAGTCGGACCGACCGAAAGCCAAATGAAATCTCACGGTATTATTTAGGGTGGTCCGGGCCCTTACATATGGACTAAGTCCCGGACCTACGACCACGTATAATTCTCGGACTGATTTTGATATATGGTCGGGACATAAACCAAGACCTAGGTCCCGGACCAAACTTACAGAAACGACGTACTGGTATTTTTCATGCTCTGCTGCGCAAGTCTCTTACACCTATCAGATATATAAACTTCCCAGTACACCTTATACTACTCAAAATTCACCCAAATATACACCACATAACAACGTAGTGCACAATTTAAATTGCATAAATCTTAAACACTGAATTTCCCACAATATATTTGCCTTTCACCTGCAATTACAAACAGCAGTTCGTATGTTTTTTACTAGTCTTTTGAGAACATTTTTCTAAGTCATAACCATTGGCTCTTTAGGTAGTTTCAACAGACAACGTAGGTTTATTTCCAAAGGAATTTTAAGCTACCTTTGGTTAACATAAAACGTAGAGGAAACACCATTTTCTTTGAGTTTCCATACCTTGAAGCAAAGGAGAAGATAATACGTGAAAAGATGGACTCAAGCTCCTTCCATGGAGATTCCTCTTGGCACCAAAGTGGAGCTCTTGAAGATTTGAAAGGACTACGTCGAAGAGCTTGAAGAAACTAAGAGATCGGTGGTCTCGGTTTTAGATTTGGACAAGTGAGTAAGAAGTTACAAGATTTTGAAGTTGCATGTTTGGTGGTGCTGTTCGATCGTGAAGGAGAGAAAGGAAGGAGAGGTCTACGTGAGATAGTAAGGAAAATGAGAGAATGAATGATGAGGTTCACTTATTGTAGTGCTTTTAGTAGATATTAGTTATCTACGTAAGGGAAGTAAAAAGCAAATAGTGCTTATTAAACTACTCATTTACTTGCTCACTTATTTGATCAATCAGTAAGCAAGGGTGTCGACACACCACATGCAGAACCGACTCCCTTTAAATACAAGGGGTTACTAGTCTTTATTGCTCAATTAATTACACATGTTAATATATGTTACAAACTAGCTTATTTTAGTCACTATTCACATAACAAAACACATAAAAGTGAAATATTTATTTCTTATTAATTTAAACTTCCAAATGTGATAACAAATAGTACACATATTAATAAAAGAGTATTGATGGTCATTTAGCCATTCAAAACTCATTTATACGACAATTTTCATTTTAGGCAATTAATTATATTACTATTTATTAAATTGTTTACTAATATTTCTAAGACTCTTTTTAGTCTTATTAATTTATTATTTACTATTTAACCACTTATTAAGGTTTGGGGTATTTCATCATCGAGTACTATCTGTTAAATTGTTTTAGCACATGTATATGTGTAATTTGATTTTAAAATCTTCGATAAGCCTTTGAACTCTTATTTGCTCTTAAAGTAGTTTCAGCTTCTGACTTTGGTTTTGACTTTCGATTTCATTGGTCTTGGCTTAAGACTTCTGTTTCAGCTTGTGAATTCTGTTTTTGATTGTATTAAACCTTGGGCTTGGGTTAGTGCTCTGCAACGCCCTCTGTTCTGTTTCGATTAAGCTTATGCTTTCTGCTCTGGTCTGATAAAGAATTCCGTTCTATTCTGTATAAGGCTTTGATATGCTCTAAAAGCTTCTGTTTTGGGACCTAGTATCTCTGTATCTGAACCTTTGGATGGCTGGTTTAGCTATCTCGTAGCGCGCTATGTAGGATATCCTTCTGCTTCACGGGCGATGTTCCCCGTTCTGTTCACAGGTGTTCCACCTGTTCTGTTTACGAGTGAGGTTTCCTCGTTCTGTTCACGATTTGTTACTCGTTCTGTCTGTATGCTTTGAATGCTAGTGTCCCACTTCTGTTTGGATTCCGTTCTGCTGTTTTGACAGACTGTTGTGTGCTTTCTGTCCTTTGGATACCTCTGTTTGTTTGTACTGCTTCCGCCTGCTCTGTCTGATTGCAAACTCAGATAGGCTGCTGTGTGCTTCCTGTCTGTTGAGGATTTCTGATTTTGTAAGTGCTCTACTTCGTCTGCTCTATCTGTATTTGATTTGAGACGGTCTGCTGTGTGCTTACTATCTTCTGCTAAGTTCTGGATTTTGCTAAGCTTCTGATTTTGCTAAGCTTCTGATTGTGTTTAAGCTTTTTGAGTTTGTTAAGCTTCTGATTTCGTCAAGCTTTCAGCTTCAGTTTACCTTATGCTATTAAGTGTATGTTTTGACCACCGCTTAGCTCCTTGTGTTTTAGACTTCTGTCTATTTGAAAGACTTCCGCTTTATCTCTGATTTTGCTCTGGCTAAGCGCTTTCGTATATGTATAAATATGTATGTTCAGTATCTGTTTTGAGCATGCTCAGCTGATGAAGTTTATCACCTGCTGAGCAATAGTTTTGCTCACCCCTATCTCCGTCTGATTTGCAGGTTTTAGTTCATGCTTGGAGATTCAGTTTCAACTTTTTGTCTTGGCATTTGAGTTTTGTATTCAGCTTGTTTGGCCATGGTGCCCAGTTGTAATTAGATTATGCTTTGTATTTCAGTTTGGCTTCCGCATGTGTATTGTAAAGACATGTTGTAATCTTTTATTTGGTAATATATGAGCATTAGTTCTATTTTGGGGTTTCGATAGTGCAGCCTTGCGTGTCTTAGGTAATAAGCGCGCGGCGTGTAACGGTCTCTCAACCAGGGTGGTTTTGGGGTCGTTACAGAACATGTGTTGCAACCTGAAATTGTTTTCTGAGTATAAATCCCTTGATCATGCGCATACTGTGAACATGCCTGATGGCCACCCACAGATAGTTAAAATTGTTGGCATAGTCAAGATTAATATTTGCATAAGCTTATATAATGTTCTGTATGTGCCTACATTTAAGTTCAATCTAATTTCAGTTGCTAGATTGACACAAAGCATGCCAAGAAAGATAATTTTTTATGCTACTTGTTGCTGGTTTCATGACTCTAAAAACTCCCATGAGCATCAGATAGGCAGATAAACTTCAGGGATATTTCTGTTAGATTGTCATAGTGATCAAAACTGTGAAGGAAAACTTGTATCTCCTTGTATTGCCAATGATGTAGTTTCTGTTTTTTACTATAACGATGTGCTAAGCTTGTGGAACCATAGACTTGGACACCTTACTATTAATAAAATAGAGCAATTAAAGTTAGTTGAGAAACAGTTGTGTAGACGTC
Organism: Limonium bicolor; assembly: GCA_023374045.1. Classification (NCBI taxonomy): domain Eukaryota; kingdom Viridiplantae; phylum Streptophyta; class Magnoliopsida; order Caryophyllales; family Plumbaginaceae; genus Limonium; species Limonium bicolor. Next base: position 192,950,815 of record CM041780.1, read on the forward strand.
AATTTTTATGCGAGCCTTGTTGTAGAGGTAAAAGCCATAGGTTGCCTTTTCCAAAAAGAAGTGAAACTAAGACTAATATTTTTATCTTCTCCACATAGATATGTGGGGTCCTTACAAGCAGAAAACTTATGATGGTTTTGCTTACTCCTTGACTTTTGTTGATGATAGATCTAGGGCTACTTGGGTACAACCAATTAAAACTAAATCGGAGGCTTTTAATCACATAATTGGTTTCCTAAACATGATCAGTAAACAATATGGGAAAGAAATCAAAAGTATTAAAACACCTATGAGTTTCTTATGCTCACAGGAATCATACATCAACTTACCTGCAGTCACACCCCTCAAAAAACGGGGTGGTGGAGAGAAAACACCATCATATTTTAGAAACTGCTAGAAGCCTCAAGTTTCATTTAAACTTAACTTTCAAATTTGAGGGGGGGGGGAGTATCCTTACTACAATTTATCTTATTAACAAAATGCCTCTTGAAATTATGCTTGGCAAGTCCCCTTATGAAGTTTTGTTTGGTACATTACCCAATTATGAGGAGTTAATATGCTTTGGTCGTTTATCCTTTGAAAATATTAACCAAAATCTTCATGATAAATTTGCTTCACGTTGTACTAAGAGTGTCTTCTTGGGAAATGCTCCCTATAAAAAGGGGTACAAACTATATGCCCTAGACCACGACAGAATAATAATCAACAGGGATGTAAAATTTTATGAAAACATTTTCCCATTTCGTCCTAGATTCGAAAAGCAACATAAAACTGACATTTCTGTGATTAGCAACCCTATGTCAACCTTGGACCTAGTGACAAACAACCCATTTTTCATACTAACCCATATTTACACCCTTTGAGTATCTTTTATTTTGAGGACACATCATAGCTAGAGCAATAGAGCCGCGAGGACCAAATAGAAACACAGAACCAAGAGGACCAAACACAACAACTGCAGTTGGCGCCAGAAGGAACCCCTACACAAGAAGACACACTAAGAAGGTCCACTAGAAATAGAGAGATGCCCAAATACCTCTAGGACTACATCGTAGGAAGTGCAAACAGAAACCAAAGGACTCAACAAGTTCATACAGCTAAGTCTTTAGATTCTTTTTCTGAAATCATATGTGACAGATCGAATAATGCAAATTGTCATACATCTGTTTATGATCATTGGATAGAAAACAATTCAAACCTGCCCTTTGATGAATATTGTTTATGCTCTCTGATTAAACCCATGTGCACGGTGAATTTACCTATAGATCACTCTGGTTGTTTCAGTCATAATTTTCTCTTGCTAGATCTGTTACTTACAAAATTGAAATGGAACCTAGTGATTACAAAGAGGCTATAAAAATGACAACCGGGTTAATAAGTGGTGAAAATATATACTTTTAAGAGTTATTCTCACATGCATTTTACTTGGTTTATAACATAGTTTCACCACTTTATAGAGTATTTTATTTATATTACTGAACTTACATATTTTATTATATTTTAAGAAAATACTCCAAATTGACATTGTTCACCGCCTAAGCATGCAGGCAGGGTGGTGCAAGAAAGCTCGTAGGTAGGCTGGTGCAAGCAAGCTCGCTGCCTGCTTGCTCTTTCAGCCATGCACATATGCAAATTCATCCCCTCACGATTACAACCACATGACGCAGCGAGCAACCCCAATCCCACGTAGCATACCTCAGGCTTGCACGTAAAACATTTCTCCCGCGCATGTAATATGCATGAGCCATGCAACTAACATGGTACAGCCATGAATGTAAAATATACTCCAGCCATGCGAACCACGCACGTGAATGTGCAGCAATATGCTCATGTACAACATGCAGCACATGCACGTAATACTCACGTGAGCTGCAACTGGACTTTGTTTATACATGCACGTAACATTTAACTCCCATGCACGTAACAGCCTCACTCATGTATTACAACCGCCCACGCTCACATGAGCATTTTATTTTAAAAAGGGCCACGTGAGAAGAAAAGACGGACTTGAACAGAGATAAAAAGGGGGGATTGGCTCGACACACTCGGACAGAAAAGAAGAAAGAGACGCGGATGAAAGAGAAAACGACAGAAAGGGAGAAAAGAAGAAGAGAAGACCCCCACCTCTTTAAAGCTCAACTACTTCCTATTAATGGATAAATTTTTCTCACATTTTTCTTCTTATCTTTCAATGTCTGAGTAGTTCCATTTTGTACCTTGGATGAGGTTTCACCTCAAATCCCCAAACTAGCATGTAAAACCTAAGTTGCTTATATATAGTTGTTTTGTCTCTCTAAATTCAATGAATGTGTTAGATTGATCACCTTTGTGTATTTGTGGTTTCTCCCAATTTCAAACATATGTGATTTAGGGAATTTGGCCAAGAGAGAGACAAACCCTAGATTTTCTAGCTTTAATTATGTAACACCCCATATGGGTAACTGTCCAACAACCTAGCTTCCAAGCCATTCGGGCTTGAAAACTAGGTTGTTGGATAGTTACCCATATGGGGTGTTACAAATGGTATCAGAGCTAGACCCAGGTCGGTGTGCCGGTGTGGCCCGCGAGGGCGTTGGGCTCCCAAGAGGGGTGGAGTGTAATACCCTTGAGGTTTACCTCCCACGTCGATTGGAGGGGAGTTCGAACCACTCCTTATATGGGTGGGGATACCTCTCCTTGTTGTGAGGCCTTTTGGGGCTAGGAAACCTCAGGAACAAAACCGTGCGGTCTGCGTGCCAAAGCGGACAATATCACAACAGTGGGATACTGGGCTGTTACAGTTGGTATCAGAGCAATCTACTCTGAAATTGAGTTAATGGAAGTGTCTAAACTGAAATTAGGATTAAAATGAAAGGGGTTAAGGGTATGAGTTGTGAGGACGTTCTTTGTTGTGATTTCTGTGATGCCCTTGTATGAATTTTATACTAACTTGTAGGAGGTAAAATGTGATAATATTAATCTTTTGGTTACTTTGAAATTGCAAATCTGTATTTTGTTCTTCAGTTGGTCTGTGTAGTCCATTAATTGGATGGGTTTGTTTTTCTCGTACTTTGGATCCGTATATTACGGTTATCGCCTATGTGAAGATCTGTTGAGATTTCTTGTGGTGGGTGTCATATTAAGATGATTGTGTGATTAAGCCTTATGCTAAGTTTGATGGGGACACTTGTGTCCTGGTTAAAGGAATTATTTGGAGGAGTGTGATGAGATTGAAATTTATGACGAGTTCTCGTCGTTTGTTATCAAACGGTTGACTATGCCTTATGGGTAATAGTACAAATTATATTATTTATTTGAGCCATTGGTGATCAATGAGTAATTGTGGTTTTGTACTTTTATTTGAGAGGTAATTAGTTGATTTAGAAAAAAAATGAAAATGATGATTTGCGAGAGAATTGTTCTGGATCACATGGTTGGTATTATGTTTGTGGATTAAAAAAAATGATATAATTATGCCTAGAGAGGTATGTGTAATACCTTTGTGATCTTAAGGGTTGTGGTTCATTTAGGTTTTACGATTATAGTTGGGAGCTTATATACAGATCTTGGTTATGTTAGTAAGTGACAGATTGATACAAATTGGGTTCGTTCACCACAGTAAAACTTTGCGTTTTGCTTGCTAATTGTCGGTTTCTGCATACGATTTGTTCGAAGGTTTTTTTCTCTACCAGTCCGTGTTCGTTTTCTGAGCATTAGTATCATCTTGCTTTTGATTATTTTATGCAGATATTGTTTTAAATCCATTCGTACTGCTCATCATGAGTATACATGTGCTTTCGCTTACATATATGAAATCCTAAATACTTTTCTGGATTTACTTCATTATATACTATTATATATTGTGGTGGATATATTAGCTATGTTTTCATCACTGGGTAGTCATCACCGGAATCCCTTTCCTATAACATACTGTTTACTATATTAAAGCGACGTGTGCTCGGATGTTAGACTGTATTTTACGGAAGCTGTTCAGCTAATTTAATTTTATATGCATTGTTTTGTTGAAGAGTATACTTTATTTTAAGACATCTTCTAACTTAAGCTTATGTGATACTTATAAGTTATTTCCGCACTGGATTAAAATACACATATATTTTTATAAAGGTACTTTCATGCCACTTATTTACTTATGACTTCATACACGATGTTCTGGTCGCATATGTTATATTTGAAGTCTATATGATAGTATATGTTAGCTCACGCATATTTAACAATATTTAACTAATAATAATTTGGAAAGTAGGTTAACTGGTAAATTATGACCCTCGGGTTGAATGTTTCTTATATGATGTGATGTGAATATTGGAGGTAAAATATTAAACTTTTGGGAATATAAGATGAGAGATATGGATTCAGATGATAATATATGGCATTGTCGGTGAAGATTGGGTAATAGAGTCTTACTGATTTCATGGTTGTTATGAAGATTTTGCTTTGTATGAGATTGTCGAAGAATGTGGATTTAGTTAAGGGTTTAGGATGCATAGAAAATCGGATGGATTGATTATGAGTTTGAGATACATATAGAAATTCACATTTACACTCTGGAATAGATCTCTTGGAATGAAGAATATAGTTTTGGTGTATGATTTGAAACATTTTGAGAAATTTTGAGGCTATACATTGGTTATAGGAACTGAAACTAGGTGTTAATGAACAGGTGGGGTTAAAATTAAGTTATGAGGTCGTAACTTATTCTTTTAAGGGGGTAGGACTGTAACAACCTAAATTTTGAAAGATCAGCAAGTTAGTTTGGAGTTTAGTCTTGAAATTGATTATTTCATTTAAAGAAGGTTAACAAAAGTGTTTGGAAGGAGGTAGATCATTTGGTAGGTTATAAGTAGTTAAGAGAAGAGTTAGAAATTGGTCTTAAAGAAATTCGTTTGAGCAAGGACTTGCATTACAACTTTGAGTTAAATATTCATCGTTACTGTTAGTGGAGTATACTTATATTACATCCAGCTTCGGGGACGAAGCTTTCTTTTAAGAGGGTGATAATGAAATACCATATATATATATATATATATATATGTCATTCATATACGTCATAAATTATTAATTACCTTTTATTTTAATTGTGAACTCAATATTTGAATTTATCATGTTGTAGTTGTTGATTGTAATTATTGTTTTATTTACTATGGTTTGATAATTTTAATATGGTACTAATCAAACATATTTCGTCATAGTAGCTATTTTATCATTATGCAAACTTTTGAAGTATTCGTGTATATTTAATAAAACAAGAATTGGTATACTTATGTTTCGGAAAAAGAAAATGTTGATTCGAGGTCCATTATCTTGTTTTAATACCATGGATTTGGTTTTATTATTCTATTGTAATCGTATTATAAATTAGTTCTATTGTTGGACATATTCAATGAAGCTTCTTCTTTTCATTTGCGGCATTATTTCTCTAAACCTTTATATGTTATATTTTGGTAGAAACTTTAGTATTACAAAGTGAAAAATCCTTATAATTTAATATACCATTATTTTGCAATGTGTATAATTACTTAATTACTGTTTACATTGGTATATCAGTATTATTTTAGTGGACTCTAGTTGTTAAACTAAGTACATTATTAAATACTCGTAACTGTATATAGTATAACAAAGGTGGTTTTATTATTATTATTATTATTATTATTATTATTATTATTATTATTATTATGGAATATATATTTATCTGAATTTAATAATGAATGCTTTTATAATTGTAGCATAATATCTGTTATATTTTTCTGATGGTATTAATATATTGGCTGTTAAAAACCGACAATATCTGAAATTCTAGAAACATTTTAAAATTACAGTAATCTATTTTATATTTATGAAAACGCCAAAAAAAAATATCCTTTAACGTTTTAATTTTAGTAAATATGTATTTACTTCAAATACTTATTCCTTCAAAGTTTATAAATACAAACCCTAACTTATTAAGTGAGTTGTCGCCGCATCTGCATTGCTCAGATTTTATCTCCCTTCCCACACTATTTCTCCTCTGTCAACGAGGCACACACATGTTGTCTCGCCGCCTTCTTCATCTGAGGAGAAAAGATAGAACGCAATCTGAACCTCACTACTACAACTCCAAGATTAAACACACTCACATCATCGTGTTCATCTTAATCTCTGCCATCCAGGAAATATTACATCACCCTGTCTTCTATATACTCCTTGATCCTATCTTCTGGAGGCACACTGGCATATCTCTGCCAACATTTCTATTTCTTTCGGCATTCCAAAAAGAGACATTAAGTTTGTGCATCTCTCGTGCCTATCGAGATAATTAATGATGGAGAAATACGCGATCGACAAAGTAAGTAACTTTGTCTATTGTTTTTCTTTACCAATCAATTATGAACTAATCATTTCCCCACCATGATGGCGGTTAATTAATGGTGCATGATATATACAAATGGAAAATATGGTTTCGTGAGTGGTAATGTCGTTTTGACATATTAGTATTAATTGTGCTAGTAAGTAAATATAACTAGTAGTTAATGTTTATTATTATTATTGGGTTTGAACTCCGACTAACTGGTATGTGGTGTCTCATCAGATTTGTTTATTAAGTGTATACTCTTAGACACGTTGGAGTGATGTTTTTAATGATTAATACAATAACAAGTGATTATGATGAGGTGGGTTAGCGTGTGTGCTTAGATTTTACGCATGCATTGTGTTTTAATGATTTATGTTACTATATTAGGTCATAATGGGAGTACGAAGTATATATATATATAGTAGTAGCCTTTTATAATTTTGACTAATTCAATCTTGGCTAACTAGTTTATTGTAAAGATTAAATTTTCTAAAATTTGAGATAGTGTTCCAAGGTTCCTAGTCTAAGAAAAAATGTGGGAGTTATACGTGTTGAAGATCTAGAATTAACAAATGTAAAAATGAGAAGTTGGTGTAGTAATTTGACATAATTATCGTTTAGGCTAGCGTTACGAATTTTGAAGGCAATATGAGATATTTACTGTGGTTTCGAGCTTCCGGTAATTAAAACAAGTATAGAGTAAACGTAATTACTATTCTGTTAGCAACATGATTGTTATAGCGTCGGTGGTGACATGATTATTTGTATTTATTAGATGTTGAGATACCTTGGGGTATCATTGCAGGACTAGTTTGGAAGGATCTTGTCTATTGTCGTTCTAGCGATTGATTGCGGTGGATTGGTGTGAATGTCTACTTAAGCGTGAATTCCAGGTAAACCTTGTGTTCACCTAATTTATGTTGTGATTGTGTTGTGGTATTTTGATGTTGAATGTATTGATGGTGAATGTGGAAATTGTGCTTATAATGTTGATATTATACCGATGGTATGAAATATTTGAGATGGTTAAGAATTTTGGTAATATATGAATTGGCTATTATATTCTGGATTTGATGGGAGGTTGATATTGGAATTGGGAAGGCCTTTGGCTAATTTATATATTTTGGCGTTGTTGAATCTCAGACCGCAACTAAGCTCTATGATCTACTCCATTAGTCAGAAAACTTTTGGGGGTGTGCACACTTAAGGACTTAGAGTGAGGGTGAACTGATCGGTCCCAACTATGTTGTGGTACCAATTATTGGAACTTATGAATTGTGGAACTTGGTGACTCCCATCATCCCAGAATTTGGATTGTGATATTGTTGATTGATGATTGAGATTATTCTGATGCTATTGTTTGATTAGTTGTGTGCTTATTGATGCCTATACTCAAATGGGTTTTCAAAATGTATTTGACAAGGTGTTGCAGGGTTTACTCAGTTTCTCTGATTTGCGCGGTCCTTTCTTGTGTGTTGTTATGTTTTTACCGTAAGTAATGAAGCTGACCTGGATGTAAAGCGTGAGAGTTGGGTTTGGGAATTGACATAGACTCTACTTCAATTCATTTAAATTATTTAGAGGGTTATAGCTTAGCGTTGAAGGTTGAAATTTAGTTGAGATGTAATTACTTTTTATCTTCATTTATTTTCCAGTTAAGGTTGAAGTTTTTGTATTTAGCCTTAGCACTCACTAGGTTGGTGAGTGTGGCAGTAACACCCCATTAGGTTTTTGTCTTCCGTTGCTGAGTAGATGATAGAAAAAAAAAATTTGACGTTAATTTAACTTCGACCTTAATAATATACCGGCTAGTTTTGAGGGTGTTACAAATTAGTTGGTGGATCTAGTGTTATTGTTAAAGGCTTATGTTTAATGCTATCTAGTGATGTTTACCTAACCTAACCGAAGGGTTTATTTAACTAGATAAGATTTGGCTTTCACTAAGATTTTAGAGAGACTCATCACTTTAGCTCTAATAGACAACTAGAGTAAATTAGGATAAATGCTATGTTTGGGTGTATTTGAGTGATTACACTTTCCTAGGGTACATCTTCATTTCAATCCACTAAAACACCACTTTAGTTTAATCGTTTGTTTCTTTTATTAGTAAATCGAATCATTAAGCTTGCCTCCGGCTAAAACCATATTTTTTTGTTTTAATTCAATTACTAAGTACCGAGACTAGGAAGATAGAACCAAGTTCCTTGTGGATACGACATTTGTTGTACTACATCGAATAGGTGCACTTGCCAACTCTTTGCATATATTTATATATTTATTTATATAGTATCTGCAACCCCAACATGGGTTTAGGCAATGAAAGAGGAATTTAATGCCTTGGAGAAAAATTAAACATGGAAAGTAGTGGATCTGGCCGTAGGTAAGAAAGCTATTGGATGTAAATGGATCTACAAGCTAAAGTGTAAGGCTATTTTTTTTGATAATTAGGGCATTCACCATTTATTGAAAAATGCAACAAATGTAACCTGACTAAAAATCTGTCGGGAGGGTAGACAAAACGGGCCTCGTTAAAACCTCCTTAGGCAAAACATGGTGGGAAAAAGCCCAAGGAGGGAAAAAGAGTACCCAACCCATCCCCCTATTAACATCGTTAAGCATTCGTAGCTATTATACCAGCACCATTACTCTAATCGTCCCCACTAATACACCCATAAGCTTTCGCTTGCTCATATACAAGACAAACTAACCAGACCCAAACACACACAAAACAAAAACGTGATCGTCTACACGGGGAAGCTACTACATATAGCAACAGTATTCCAAAAAAAGATATTGACATCCACAACCCAGGTGCATGCATATCTCCATGCACTGCACTATATTTGGCTTCCTCCGAATCAGCTCGCAGCCTCATAGATAGGAGAGGTCATCTTGCAAATTACAGGAGCTCACGAACCGCTCGCACCTGATCGGGTAAACATTCCACCAACTACGGACCCATCGCCATATACCAACCTTAACACGGAGAATTACCTTACTTACCTGGAATTCTTCAGCTTTGAAGACCACCCCATTTCTGCTACACCACATATGCCAGACAGTGTAGCAAAACGTGGCGCACCATATCTTTCTTATTCATGCGCGTAGGTATTGACATCTAGTTCAGGAAATTCGCCACTGGAGTTTCCCTAAAAGTGAAGCTCACTTTCCACTAATCTAATACTTGGTTCTACACCAACACCGCGAACCTGCAAGCAAAAAATATATGTTGGGAGTCTCCATACAACCTCTACATAAAGGACACAAGCTGTTACCAATCGATATTATGCTTCTCTCAAACAACAACTCTTTTCAGTCATCAGTTTTCTTCCACTAAGAACCAGATCATCATGTTGATTCGAGGTTCCGTCTTTAATTTCCATACTTCTTTGCCAACACTCTCCTATTCAACTTGGAACTCAGAATCCAATAGCGCTCTGTACATGTTTTTCGTAGTAAATCGCTCCCCTGCCTGGCCCTAGACCAGCCTGTCACTCGTTCCAGGCACAACACTATGACCGGCAAGTAGTGTCATCAAATTGCATTTCATTTCATTTTCATAGCTGAATAGTGGGCATCTCCAGTGGGCATGCCAAGTCCACCCCTGTGCAGTCATCATACTTAAATCCTCCACCGTGGCATGCTGTTGAGTACTTACCTGAAAGAGTCTCAGAAAAATGTCTTTTACGCCTCTTCTGTCAACCAATGATCAAACCAAAACTTAGTTCTCCTGTCGTCACCAACCCTTACGTACATATGGCTGTTGAGAATGGTTGTGAGCACGCGTGCCATTCCCCGTATACTTCATGATACGCCCCCATACACTATTGAATCTCGAACCATTTCTTGCCTGTTCCTGATTTATACCATCCCCTTCATTTCCATGTTTAGCCAGGATAATTCTCTTCCAGAGGGCGTCGTCCTCTTCCGCAAACCTCCATCTCCATTTTGCTAGTAAACATATGTTTTCGCCTCCAGATTGGTGAAGCCCAGCCCCCCCTGGTCTTTTGGCTTCGTCAACTTACACCAAGCCACTGGGGCATGAACTCTACCTTGCTTTTTACCCCAAAAGAATCTCCATTGCGCAGCTATAAGCTTGTTATGGACCTGTGCTGGTATTGGAAACAAACTGCAATAATAAAGGGGTACCGCTTATAGCACCGATCGTACTAGAACTGCTCTACCTGCCTTGGAGTGATTACTAGCCTTCCACTGAGAGAGTTTGGATTCAACTTTACGTACTACTGGGTCCCATGCACCCGCTCTCCTCATGTTTTCACCCAATGGACAACCCAAATACGTCGCCGGTAGAGGTTTAGTCTGGCACCCAAACGCATTCACAATACAAGCTTCCTCCTCATTTGACATATTAACACAATATGCTACTGTCTTATCTATATTCATCCTAAGGCCACTCATTTCCTCAAAGCAAACCAAGATTCTATTTAGCTCTAGAATGTTTTCCAATCTGGGCTCGCTAAAAAGCATAGTGTCATCTGCAAATTGGAGGTGCGAAAGTCTTACATTATGTGCTCTGATCATTAGACCACTGAACTGCTGGGATCTCAATGAGCTACCTATCATCCAACTAACCTTAACCATATACAATAGCTAGCAGCAAAGGATCTCGCAGCGCGAAGGGGATCTTTAAGACGCTTTGGGTTTGGAACGGTTATGGGTGACGCGTTAACCAGAATAGAAATCTTAACCGTTGTCATACACTCCTCTATCCACTCTCCTCCATTTTACTCCAAAACCAAAAGTCACCAGCATTTTGTCTACGAAACCCCAAGAAACGCAATCATATGCTTTTCGGAAGTCGACCTTTAGTGGTACATCTTTCTTCTTCTCTTTTCGTAGCCACCGGATGGCCTCATTTGCTATGAGCGGTCCATCCAATATACTTCTCCTTTCACAAACGCCGATTGGGTTTCACCTATCAACCCCAGCATTACCTCGCTTAGACTTCTTGCCAGGATTTTGGAGATAACTTTGTACATGCACCCAATCATACTTATAGGGCGATACTCCTCTATCGTTTGTGGCTCAGCATGCTTCGGAATTAGCGTTATCCATGTAATGTTCGTGCCTTTCTCCAGCTTTCCGGTCACAAAGAATTTCCTTATATCTCTTCCAAAATCGGCTCCTATTATCCCCCACATCTTCTTGATCCATCGCATATTAAAACCATCAAATCCTTGGGCTTTTGACCCGTCACACTCCCACAGTTCGTCTTATTTCTCCCAATGTTGGTATGACCTCAGTTCTCATCGCATCCTCATGGATAGGGTTTGATGCACTCCAGTTGGTGCTCCAACATCTGATACTTCACCCTTGCGATATAGTCCCGCAAAGAAGGATAGAATGTGGTCACGAACCCCTGACGGATCAGTAATAACATCCTCTCCAGCCTGTAGCCTTAGGATCCGTTTCTGCTTTCTATTGAGTGTGGCCCTCTTGTGGAAGTAGCTGGTGTTACGGTCTCCTTCCTTTATGTGTCTGTCCCTGGAGAGCTGTCTCCAGTATGATTCTTGTGCCCTCAAGGCTGCCTCCAACTTCCCATGTGTACGTGCTCTCTCCAAAAAAATCACGTCCCTACTTTCCCCTTCTTCAATTCGTGAATCTAGTATTCTCACTTCTTCCTGGCAGCTTAGCCCTTTCTCATTGAGATCACCGAACACTTCTTTATTCCACCTTTTCAAAACTCTATGCATCGGTATGAGATTTTGTTGCGTTGTTCCAAATTTTAGGCCTCTCCATTCGTTCGCAAACACCTCCCCAGGCTTGGGATGGTCTAGCCACGCATCTAACACTCTGAATGGCTTGGGGCCGCACTTCACGTTTTCCGCATTCACAACTAAGAGCATGTTATCAGAGATAAACCACTCCCCTGTGTGTAACTTTATGTCTGCATAAAAAGCGTACCACTCTTCTGCCGCAAAGACCCGGTCAATTCTGCTGCAGCTTGCGGTGTTTCTCCAGGTGAATCGAGCATCACGTAGTGGGACTTCCATTACTTCCATTTCATTCAACCACTCCCTGAATTCTATATTACCCCTGGTGTGTGCCCGCTCTTCTAGTCCTAGTCGTTCGTACAGCTCAAGTGTATCATTAAAGTCTCCCACATCAATACCGGTTTCTCCCACTCTTGACTGGCCTGTAGGATTTCATCAAACATTTCTTTTCTTTCATTGACGTCGCAAGGTCCGTATACAAACAGCACTATTTCGATGAAACCATCCTCGAGCACTTTGGTCTCCAGCTTTATCCATCTCATGCCCTTTTCTACATTTGTTACCTCGAGCTCGCCCTCATCCCATAGTACAATTATGCCACCTGACCTTCCTTCAACAAGTATTTCTTCCCAGGCCAGGTTTATCCTCTTTCTTCCCCAAAAACCTGCTACCTTACTGCTGGCTAAGATTGAGTACTTCGTCTCCACCATCCCTAACATCATTAATCCTCTTTGTTTCACTTCTTGTTTCATCATCGCTGCCTTTCTCCCGAGACCCAACCCTCTCACATTCTGCATTCTTATCACCACCATTTTGGGCAAGCTTCCTTACTCCTTCCTGGATTCTTTTCAATATGTTTCGTTTCGTCGCCCCTTCCTTTGGTAATGCACACCCAAATTGTCTAAGCATAAACACACATTTGTCTGCTTCTGCCTCCAGATTGATTATTTTCCCTTCCACATCCCTAGCACTGGTTGCCGCTATTTTAGTCGACTGGGGTGGGGTATTATGCACTAAGTTTGCTGTTAAGCGTATCTCTTGTAGTGTTTTGTTTGGGCTACCCAGTATATTGTTGTCTTTATTTGGGGTATTAATTTCTCCCGTGGGCGGTTGGGAATCCACAACCACCTCTTATTCCACGTGCATGTTTTTTCCGCACCTACTTTCAGTAACAGTCACGTCCGGATGTATACTCAGTGCATGGCTATTATTCATCTCCTGCCCATTATCTGACGTGGAGTCCATATTGTTTTGATTAGCCGCCCCCTCATCATTGCTAGTGGTTTTTTCGAGACGTTCCTCCTTCTCCTGACTCGCCGCCTCAGCTTCCAGATCTCTCGGGTTCCACTCCAGACACAAGTGGTTATTTTTCTTGTTTACCTCTTCAGATTCCTTCGCACCCTGCCAACCACCCCCGTTCTTGGAACTCTCATCCTGGTTATTCGATCTCTGTATGGGGCTACGACACTTTAACGGTTCCCCTTCTTTCTTATTCATTTGAGCCATTTGAATTATACTTTCTTCTGGCGGCGTGTGCATCCTACTTGCTTTAGGTGACTGCACTTCAACGATACTCGCCGGGAAACTTTGGTCATTAACCTTCATGTGAAACTTCCAGTTGATGAATTGAAGCGTGGAAGTTTCAACAAAATTGCAATCTCTACGTTTTCTACAATCTCGGGCACATCTTCATCAACCTTAATGACTTCCCCAACTAACTCTGCAACCTTCTTCATGTTGTCTCTGTTCCACGCATGGAGTGGCATTCCTCTAATGAGGATCCATGTCCTCCTCGTTTCCACCTGTTCCCCAGACGTCCATCTTCTAGCTCTACTCCTCATGTAGTTACATTCACTGCAACACCCCTCTCGATAAACACATAATAATCACTCACGCTAACAGAAAATAAATACGTCTTACAGCGGAAGAACAACAGCAATAACTCTCACACGGGTGTCACCTGCCATTACTCGCCCATGCGAGTAACGAAACAGAACTAAAATCCAACAACCAAACAAACAACGCTACCAAACCGTTGTGACAATGAGATAACTCCTATACATCATACTAAGTCCATCACCATAAGCGTCGACAAGTGAGCGTCTACCCAAATCTCAAATAAATACAACCGTACCGTCATACATCCACAGACTGATATCGTCATACAAAATAGGTTCCATGTGCGGTAATCAAAGAAAACCCTAACTACCCGGTCCCCGCACTTCGGCTTCAACGTGATCAGCAACCTGCACATAATGCCATAAAGGCTCAGCGATAAACGCTGAGTATGCCGGGCCTGGACCCTATTGGTCACTTGTCATTTTTAACCATCTTGATATTAGATTGGTTTCATGCTTTACCATTTTACAGACATAATTAATACAGTAACAAACATGCATAAATACATAACCATCCGTCCAATCCAAACATTACAATTCACAAACATCACTTGTATAATCGAACGTATCGAATAATTACTGTACTGTGTATAATCGCCGTAGCGAACGTTTTCCTTAATTAATATTATTTGGCCTTCAAGGCCCCATCCATCCAAACTATGTTTAATTAATTAGCAGTTGGGCGTCATGTTGGGACGGCCCGATAACCTTACCAATGGACAGTAGTCCTCCCGTACACACAAAGGTGCTCATGTTGCCAGAGGTCCGGAGGCCCTAGTCATTCTCTTTGCCTCGTAAGGCGTCCATATAAAGGCCGTAGCCGTGTACCAACAGCAGGTACCATCTGACCCACGATCCAATTAGGGCTCGTTGGGAAATTTCCTAGAGCGGGACCCGATCGGGTACCACTCAGTGATCACAAATGCGCAACCAGGTAGTTCGTAAACTACCGGGATTCCTCCCCTCAACTCATACCAATTCTCTCATAATGTTTAAGATATACTCTTAGCTTTATGGAGATTACATTATACCAATTAGCCGCCCAATGGGTCTTATGCATGCCTAGAAGAAATCTAGGTCGTATTCATGTTCGAGATCCATGCTCTAGAGACCGACAATGTCGTTCTCGTACCTAAGTGTTTTACTTAGGTTACCATGTACTTAATTATAATACTAGGGTATTATATTAAGTAACCGTCATGCCATCACATTAAACGTGTATGTATGTTTATATAAGTCGATCTATAGTCGACGTAGTGTTAGTCCCGTAGGACACGCGTGCATAATTTAAATAATGCAGTAACCCACATAATCTTATACACATATCCACACACATACCACACAAGTTATATATCAAACAAATCCGAGCCCGAGGAATTCCTCAAGACAACCCGGATCAAACCCCTTTACACCGTACACCTTAGACCAAGGATGCGCAGTGTAGACCACTAACTCTCGAGCGCGCACGTCTGACAGGCGATCTAAACATACGAAGAAGCTAAGTGTCAATCCACATGACAAAGTGATTTGGTATTTCCTAATAAGACGTCAGTAACCCCCGGTATTACATCCCCGGATTTCAACTGTTATTAGTTAAGGTATCGTTATCCCTAAAAACTCCTTACTCGTAATATGTATTAATATTCGGTTTACAATGGAGTCGGTTTCATAAGACGTCGTAGTTAACGTTTTCAAACGTAGGAATTATATTTTCCAATCCCGTAGTATTTTGTAAGCGTTGCCCTTTGTATAAGTTCGTTCGTTTTCGTATATATAATTCCACTGTTATATTGCATGCATAGGTATTGTTATAACCTATAGCTGCATGCATGGTTATATTTTATAACCTATTGTTGCATGCATCCATGCAACGTTAGTTTATATTGCATGGTATATTACTATCCTTTAATATACCTTATCTTATACAACTTCTCATTTATGTAACATGTAGTATTCACTTAAAACCTTATGACTTTATAGTATATAATTATACTATCAAGTTAACATTTATTATTTACTATTATATGGTTTGTAAACCATATTATATATGTTTATTATTTGCGCCAGCATATATATATACACACATTAATTTCTAATGAAATAAGAAACTTTATATTATGTACATATTATTCCTCATTCAAGGTTTATTTTATCATTCCAAAATCATGTGATAACCATAGTATTTATGTCATTGTATACTATAGTTTATATCTTCATTTTTGATATGTATATATATGCATGCGCCAGCATGTATAGTTTCATGTACTATACTTTTGACCACATAACATTATTTAGTGTTACACTTATATCATGATATCATATGGTATGATATTTTATATGTCATTAAACTTTATAACATATAGCTTTAGTAACTATATATATGTACCGAAAATATCATATGCGTATCATACACTTATACTTCTTAACTCATATAATTTTCATTAATTACAATATACCCACCTAACTTATATCATGTTATAAATACCTTATTTTTATAACATCAAAACTTTGTAATAAGATATAACCTATAGTTTTGTAATATTCTTTATAATTGCCGGAAAGGGTATAGTGTTTATACCTCATTTCTTTCCCAAATCCCCAAACTTTCCAATTATTACAATTTCACCACAATTTATATAACATAACATATTCATTATATACTATAACATTTAAATCATATAATATGTTATACTATGGTCTAAAATCCGAAAATACAAACAGGCCCCAAGGTTCTGTTTTTTTTCTTTGTTTTAACCTTTAACTTTCCATATTTATACTTTTACCACAAATCTTATAATATTTTTACATAACATACGTTATATCATCCAAACATTACAATAATTATAACATATATTTTTTACATGTTATTTCTTATATATTACCGAACAGCCCATAGTTGTTTGGTATATTTTTTTCCAGCCACTATATTTTCTTTATTTAACACCATGACCACATACATTACCATAATGTTTATATATATGGGTTACATTATATAGTTTTAATATTTATTATTGATATAACCTATAGTTTCATGTTACCATATTTCAAACAGACCCCTCATGTTTTCAAAAATCCTATTCCGCCCATAACCTTTTCTCTTATTTACATTTTGTCCCCATCTTATATAATATACTTTCCATATGTAACATAACCATATATATACACTTTTTATTATATACCCATTTATATAACTCCAAAATTCCCCAAACTTTATACTTAGGATATGAACCATAATATTAACCAAACCAACCCATTATTTTGGTATTTACACCCTACACCCCAAAATTTCATGAACTTAACATTTAATCTCTAATGTTACTTAAGTTCATAAATTAATTACTTATGTTATCAATTTTGGTCAAGGCTTTTAACTTGGTCAATGTTGACCCAACATACACTAGTTGGACCATAGATTTATGTACTTGCGGTTTTGACCACACACTTTTCTTAAATTACAATTTGACCCCCATAATTTATAAAACTTAATAAAATTCATAAAATAACTCTTTTAACATATAGTTTTTGGCTTTATTAATATTCAGCCTTTAAAATTTATTTAAATTTCAAATAAACCCCAAATGTCATCCGGTAATGTTTATTATTGTTTTAAATTCATTTTAACTTAATATAACAATTAAATTAATGGCCTAAAATGCTTGGCCTTATTACAATAAATAACATAAAATAAAATTACACATAAATGTCATAAAAACTATATTGTTTACGGTTTATTATATAGTTTTTCTTTAATGTTCCCTAAATCATTTAATTAATTCATATGACATTATATGTCATCTAAACCTTATATTACCAACTAAAGATGTTATAAAACATTATAATACATATTTAAATCATTTAAGACCATGTTTGGTCTCGGCTTTCATTACCCATACCCCAATATTTTTTTGTAAATTATATTTTGGACCCCTAATTTGTTTCCTTGACCTTATAGGTCATTATACACCATATTAACTAACTAAAAATGTATAAGGTATTTTTATTACATAACTAAGCTGCCTAACACCCATTATACCACACGACCAACATTTATATATAACCAAAATGTCTCAAATACATTATAATGCTATAGCTTTTATTTTTAAATAGCCTAATGACATAGAAACCATATAGTAAAGATGTTAAGCATTCTTACATTATTTTTCAAGCAAACCAAGCAGCCTAGGCTCCTCCAAAGCTTACGGCTGAGTTGAGAAAAATTGTTTAGGTTAGTTTTTCACACAACTAACACATAACCTTAATTAACATAGCATTTAAAGGTTGGTTCTTTACTTACTTTGCTAGTTCTGCTTAAGCTTGGCTTCCATAATTTTGTGCAGAATATTCCAAGAGTTTGAACCACCTTGCACTAGCATTTTGTGCATGGAAAGAACATATATCAGCCATGTAACATAAGGGTCATTAAAGGTTGTTTTAAGCTAGAAAAACACATGGTATTTACCTTGCTATGGAGCTGGTTTCAAGGGCTATTTACGCCTGATTTTTCCAAGGCAAAACAAAATGTTAAACTTCCACTCATACCAACATGTATTACCGGTAGAACAAGGGGGAAACAAGGCATGGTTTTCCTTACCGAAAAGGATGAAAATGGGGCTCTATCCTTGGATCTTTTCCTTCACCAAGCTGGGTGTTCACCTCTGGTTTGTACGTGAAGAAAAAAAAAGTTTGAGCTAGGGAAAAACTGGAAAGAAAACCGGTAATGGAGGAAGAGAAATAGGCTAGTTAATAGCATGGTTTTACCTTAGCTTAGCTAGTATAATACTTCCCCTCTTTCTCTGATTTTTTTCCCACCGTATAAACCTTCTTCTTCCTGCCCCCAACTCGGTAATACGATCTGGATGGAAGTGAAGATTTGTTACACCATTAGCAAGAAGAGGGAGATGTGAGTATTTTGATCACAAAGATGGGTTAAACCCATACCTACAGCTCAAACGGTTTGTCTTTGTAGCTGGGTATTGTTCTCGGTTCTGGAATGATAGAAGAGAGGATTGAGACTTTGTTTACGGTGGAGAAAGAGGGTAAGTGGAAGAAGAAAAAGAAACCGGTTGTAAGAGGTGGTAATAGGTCATAGGATTGGCCAACAAAGTCAAGGTGGGAAGATTCTTATGTCTGAAGCAAGCTCTAAGCAGGCGGCAAGGGTCAGATCAAGTGGGTAGATAGGATTGCTTGCTTTAGTTATTATATACTAAATATGTACATGTCATAAAGCTTATGTTTTTTTTTGTGTGACATTCGGTGGCTCTTGCAGGTTGTTCAGAGCTTAGAAGTAGATAGAATGACACATAAAACCGGTGGGAGTAAGTAGTTCGGTGGAAAAAGGCTAGGTTGTTTAGTTAATATTTTATATAGTAGTAACATGTTACTTTAAATAAGTAGCTTTTGAGCTGTGGAATCACTTAAGTATTGCCGGATATTTGGTAAGAAGAATACCCCCATTATACGGCATATTATGGTCAAGGTCAAAGGAAAGAATTTGACCATTGACCACATTAAAGAATTACATGTTATAAAAGCACTATTCACAATTAAGGCACATATTTTTGATTTTTTGAAAAACTTTGAATTAGACATTCTAATGTGGTACATTACATCACATTAATATAGTTAAGGGTATTCAAGGCCCTAAAATCAAACAAAACTCATTTTTGAGACAATCTCACAAAAATGTGCTTTAAGAAAGCTTAGTGCACATTTTGTGTTCTAGTGAGTTCCTGAGCTTGGTTTCCCTTGGAAACGGTTTTAATGTGTTCATTTATGTGTTATAAGGCTCAGGTTAAAATTTTAGGTCAAACAGAGTTCATTTGGATATTTAGTCACCCTAAAAGGTCAAAGGGTGTGATTCTTGCTTTCTGTTAAACTTTGTTGTGTTTAAATTTTTTTACGGCATGTTTAGGCCTTAATTTAATTGATTATATTTTTAATCAATGTTTTATTAATTAGGGTTATTTCATTCACCATCTTCACCTTTATCCAGAATGTCATCCACTTCCTCCATAGTGTTGAAAACCATCAAGTACTTTTCTTCTCGAAAAGGCTAGCATCCCAGCCAGATTTGGCCACTTCTGTTTCCCGATCACCATTGCCTTCTTCGGGTTCATGTCTGCCTTCATTGTTACTACCACACACTTCTGTAGACAACTCCACATCTCTTCATCTTGCTTTACTTTTATAGTCAGCCTTGACATGGGATTCCTCTTGGTACTTACACCCGACTGGGCCTTGCTCGCCGCCACCCTTTGTTTGATATTCTGTCTGTCTTCCTTCCAGTTCTTTGCACCCTGGAACTCCATTCTTGCCTTCAGTCTAACACCATTCATCGACCAGCCGCTCAACCCTTGGATTACTCGCCTTGCTACATTGACATTCTCCACCACCACAAACGCGCATGCGTTGGGATTGCGCCTTCTCTCCTTCCGACTAATATACAACCTCTTCCATCTACCGAACCTTCTTATTACTTGTTCCAATTGGTATTTCGACACCTTACTCACTATATTGTCGATAAATATAGTGGAAGCATCTCTTCCCTAGGTACCCACCATTTGTCCGATTCCGTTCTCCTTGTTTACCTTCTCTCTTTGTTCCTCTGTCAACTTTTCTCCATGCCAACCTACTTTACGTTGATGCCTGGTGTGGAGGGTGATTTTTCGGTATGAGGGGGGTCTATCTAAATATGGTCTGACTGAGAAGCCATGACTCTAGAAAATGCCATTCTGTGGGGGGTGAAAACCCGTTATTCATGACAGCCCTCAAACCTACTAAATCGTCCGTCTTTCCCAGAAAGCATAAGGGAAGTGCAAGTGAACACTACACCCGCTCTCAATGGGCTCCACGCGGACTTATGCCTCTATAAGGCGGAATTAACTAGAGTCGCCACCTAGTTTGACCTATGATAACTAGGAAGGAAGATCGGGTTCTAAGAACCGTTAATTGACCCTGATGATTTGTTGCCTATAGATAGGACTTATCTGGTCATACTAGAGATTCTGTGGTGGGTTCGCACTGGGTTACACCCCTTGGAAGTGGCAACGACCACAACTTCGGATTGGTGCCCGAGGAAACCTCGGTCTCCAATTGTCGGGATTGCCTTCTTTCAAAACCTTTTTATAGAGATTCATTTAAAGCCAAAGGACAGGATTAGGACAGGGGAGAGAAAGAGAGTGGATGAGGCGAGCTTTTCTACCAAGCTAGCGCCAAGGGGAGGAGTTGGTGAACTCAGATGAGTATAGAATGAAGATTTAGGAAGAGTTTAAGGTTGAGTGAATAGACAAGACTTGAAGTCTGATGGTTTGAAGTTTGTGGGAACCGAAGAAGGTTTAAATGTTTTGAGAGATATGAAAGCCACCTCAGAGGGGAAAAGGGTTTTTTGTTTGGAATGGGGTCGCACCCTAGATGGGCTGCCTACGTACTCAACTCCCTGTTGAGATCAGACCTTACGTAGTTCAGGTTTTTCGGAAGTTTTGATGTTTGAAGGTTTTTAGAAAAGCTTGATGTGTGGGGTGTTGTAGTCTGTGAGACGTTTGAAATCTTGAGATGTCGAAATCTGTGAGACACTCGAATCTGTGGGACACTCGGGTCTATGAGATGCTCTGGTCTGTGAGATATTCGAATCATTGGAATAACAAAGTCTGTGAGACGCTCAGGTCTGTGAGACATTCTGAGTTTAAGGGAAATTGGAATTGAATTGAAATTGAAGTTGAATTGGAATTGAATGAATTTGAATCGAATTGGAATTTACAAGTCAGGTTGAATTTGGGCTGAATTGAATGGATTTGAATTTGAGATGGGATTGCATCGGTTTTTGGATTGATTGTGTGCCAAATGTGCAAATTTGAACTGATGGACCTGGCTTAGGCCTTAAGATATGGGCCGAAATAGGCCTTAGAAGTTTGGCTGAATTGGGACCTTGGAATGGGTCTCGGATTGAGCTTTGAAAATGGGCTTTAAAATGGGCCTCGAAATGGTCCTTGAAATGGGCTTTGGATTGGGCCTCGAATTGGGCCTCGAAATGGGCCTTGAGATATGGGCCGAAATAGGCCTTAGAAGTTTGGCTGAATTGGGACCTTGGAATGGGTCTCGGATTGAGCTTTGAAAATGGGCTTTAAAATGGGCCTCGAAATGGTCCTTGAAATGGGCTTTGGATTGGGCCTCGAATTGGACCTCGAAATGGGCCTTGAGATGGGCCTTGAAACGGTCCTTGAAGTGGGCTTTGGATTGGGCCTCGAACTGGGCCTTGGATTGGGCCTCACATTGGGTTTTGAATCGGGCCATGAATTGGGCTTTGAAATGGGCCTCGATTTGGGTTTTGAATCGGGCCATGAATTGGGCTTTGAAATGGGCCTCGATTTGGGTTTTGAATCGGGCCATGAATTGGGCTTTGAAATGGGCCTTGATTTGGGTTTTGAATCGGGCCATGAATTGGGCTTTGAAATTTTGACCGGATTAGGCCTTAAAATGTGGTCCAGAATTAGCTTTGGAAAGCGGGCCAGGTTTGGACCTCAAAATGTGGGCCAAGTTTGGAAGTGGGCCAAGTTTGGATGGGAAAATTTTGGATTGGGATGTTGATTTTTTTTTTTACCTTTGAGAAGCAAAATTTGCAAGAAGAAATCAGATTGGAAATGAGTTCATTACTTAAAAAAAACGTTGGGATTTGTGTTTACAAGATGGTTATGGAAATGGGAGACAATTTTTGAATTTGAGGATGGAGGGCGTGACAGAATTTTGAATTAAGGGGTTTGAGGGTCTGAGACGGAAATGAGATTTAATTACATATATATACATATTTTAGATGCATTTTAGGGTTTTAGGGTGCTACCACCACGAGATAGGCCAATGGTCTATCAGGCTAGGGGAACACCCTCTATCCTAAAGGAAACATTATTTGCTTATAAACAAATGTGTGATTTAGGGTTTAGGATGTCACCACCATGAGATAGGCCAATGGTCTATCAGGCTAGGGGGACCCCTCTATCCTAAAGGGCTTGGGCCTAAGGACCATAACTAGGGCTTAGATAGTAATACAGGAATATACAAGGGGATGCATTAGAACAATTGCATTGAATTGAATATACAATGTATACACATATAACGCATGGATAATCATACCAAAAGGCATGGAAGGAACAATGATTTCTCCGGTCAAAATAATCAGACCAACATGGCAGGAACAACCAACTAAATGAATCAATTATGTGTAAAGTTATTGGGGCATGCCAAGGTGATAAATAAAAGCAAGGAGGTACAAACTGTACAAACATGAGAACCTTGTCGGTTCTTTATTTACTTAGAAGCCAAATAGAACCCGATTCTAACCAAACTGAATCTGCTAGACTAGAGGGTTTTATTACCGAGATTAGACAGCTCAAACTTCACTCCCAAACAGCAAGAGTTAAAGCAAAACACTCATCCGTACATCAGCACGCTATATATCGCGCAAAAAATTTGCTATGGACAGATTTATCTACACCTGAGATCTATATACAACAGTTGGCTTGAAACAGAAGACAAAATAGAAGGGTGCGTAATGGATTTCATTCCTGAATTGCTAACTGATTTTATCCCATCTGAACTGCCTACGTGATCCAACTTTAAGCTCGCTTCCCCTTCACACAGCCACTAACAGTCATAAAGATATACACATGAGATACATGTTACAAGTTACAGATTAAAGGAAGATGAACATCTATAGTGATTCATTACTAGACACGAACTGAATATCCTCAAGCAGAATCCAGGTAAACAAATCAATGAACAGCGGTGATAGAGTGGAGGGCAAACATGGAGAGCACAACATAGATTCGAACACAGTCATGTTATCAACCACGGTCTAAAAGATTAAACTGAGACAGCGGAAGATACCAGGTGGAAGAACACTAGAGGTCTCCTGCAAAATAATGCCCAGAGAATGGAAACGAAGAACAGCAACGATCAGAAAGTTAGTTCACATGATTTGAATAAAATTCTGATAAGTACAACAGAGGGTTTAGAGATACAAGCTTCACTTTTACGACCACAATTTCTAACGGTGGGCCTGCTTTCAACTCACCAGAATGTTCGGACAAAATGAACTCGAGGAATCAGTGAACAAGGGAATCCATGAGCAGAAAGTGCAAACAATAAACTTAAGCAACAGAACGAAGGTAAGGTTATGCTACGGCATGAGCTCCCAATCATCTGTCGATTGCAGGAAGTAAGGTTCAAGGATTTTTCAGGGATATGGAGAGAATACATAACCAGTAAACCATTAGTTAGCTCGCATCATCCAGGGGATAAACAGATTAACTAGAGTTGGGTCATCAACATAAGAATCCAGGCCGACTTCTATACTCAACATGATAACAGAAACACTTTGAAACTCGACCTGAGAGGCACATGAGCCATCTAGCATCGAGCTCAAATAGATTATACAGAACTTAGACAGAATCAGATGAAACTGATGCCCGAAGAGGGGATAGAACATCATTCCGAATCTAGTTTAAAGTGTCGGTGCTCAAACAAATTTTTAGACCAAGCCACAATATCAATACGCAAGTAACATACCGACAGAAAAACAGGGTATACGCGCAAGGACTTAAATGCTTTTGCAAACGAAACGAAGTAGCAGTAGTGAGTGATAGATAACAATGAGAACGTGCATACTGGGTGGCGTGATGCTCGTCTGTGATGGAGATACACAGTAAGAATCACGGGTTTTTCGAAAGTAAAGAGAAAACGGTGAAATAAGTAGGGTGAAAGCGGGGATACGAGATAAGAAGTAAAACATCGCAATCGACTCAATTTTCGGGACCAAGGTCCTGAAAGAGTTTGAACTTCTCTAACCATTACCGATTTCGGTTCATTTGGCGAGGAGAAGTGAAAAATTCAGATGAAAAACGTGATATACCCGAGAGAATAGAGAAGGAATGGAGAAGGAGGTGACACCACTTGCTCTGTTGATGATGAGGATGAATTCGAAACGGTGAGGATTTCTGTTGTGTTATGGTGTTGGTGGGCGCTTTGCGGCGTTGATTTCGGTGAAGATGAAGAAGTCGGTGGTTTTTCAGCGAAGCTGAAGGGGTGACGCTTTCTGGGTTTGGTTTTCGAGTATGAACGAGCGAAGAACACCGGGAATCAGACAAACAAAATGAAGATTATCGGATCGATGTCTGCTAAGTAAGAAGAAAAAAAAACTGTCCCCTACTGTAGGGTTTTTTGAAGTGTTTTTATAATACAGAAGTAGGGTTTTGGAGGGGTATGTCTGATTATTTCATGGGCTAATTACAGAGTGGGCTTTACTTGGGGTATAGAGACAAAATGGACCCAGAAACAAAGTTGGGCCACGTTTTGATCCGCCTGATTCCAAAAGGAAAACAAGCAAAAACTTACTAATGCCCAGAATCGAACTCAACACCTTTGGTATCCCTCCCACACACTCTAACCAACTGAGCCGCGTCAAATTTCGGTTAATAACGGTGGATAAAGAAACAAAAAGTCCCGTTGCGAGACTAGCAGAAATGAGGGAAAAGAAAACGCCCCAACTCATAGTCGAACCCGAGACCACTGGACTATGTAGAGAATATACTAACTGGCTACACTAAGCCGAAATTCAATTCATATGTGAGCAAAATAATACCAGAGTTTTAGCCCAGCCTGGATAACTCTTCAAAAATGTTGCTATTTTTTACAAGAAAGTGTAAAACAAAATGGGAGAGATTAATCGCGGAATATAGCTAAAAAAGGATTCAAAACATAATGAGGTATAAACAAAGGGAATAACATAATAACATGTACATGAAATAATAAAATAGCACGGGGATTAAATGCCGTGAAGGCGATAAAATGAAAAATGAATCAATTATGTATAAGTGGCGAAATATACCAACGTGAATAAAGAAAATAGTGGTAAATCGTACATAAAATGATAAAAATAATACTAAAAAAATGATGACAAAATAAGAAGTAAATGCTAGAGGATAATGAAAGGTAGCAATGAATGTAATAAAATAAAAATAAGTAACAAAATGAAAATTAAAGATAACTGAATAAATGAACAAGCAATAATAAGATAAGTGAATAAAACAAGAGGGACGGGTTTAAAACCGTATTTTCGTTGGAAATTCATTTTCGAAGAATTGTGTTTTTCTGACATGCATTGAAAAATGATTTAAGAATTTTGTCATGAAATCATGGTTTTGTTTTGGCACGCACGTTAATACGTTATGAAAAGAAAGGCGACGACTCCTCATTTTATTTATTTTTTGAGAATTTGCTTTATGGGGTGAGAATTTTTGGTGTCTACAGATGGCTCCCCTTGATTCAATTCTGCAAACCTTTGCATAATTGGATCAAGGTTGACGGGGCGCCAAAAATTCTCACTACGGTTTTGTGATTTGATGGATGCGATCGTGAGTATGAATGTGATTGAAAGTACGAGGACTTATGACGAGCCTCAGCTAGACCTCTTGACATCTAACTATAGGACTTATGACGAGCCTATAATGCAATTGAGAGTATGAGGACATATGACGAGCCTCAACTAGACATCTTGATATCTAGCCATAGGACTTATGACGAGCCTATGATACTAACAATTAGATTGATATCCAGCCCTAGGGCTTATGACGAGCCTAGAATGCAAGTTCGGTACCATACTTGTAGCGCAATGGCTGTCTAGCAGGTGTAAAACGAAAGGCGACGGTACTAGTAGCGCAATAGCTGTCTAGCAGGTGTAAAACGAAAAATTCGACCGCACTAGTAGCGCAATAGCTGTCTAGCGGGTGTAAAACGAAAGGCGACCGTACTAGTAGCGCAATAGCTGTCTAGCAGGTGTAAAACGAAAGGCGACTGTACTAGTAGCGCAATAGCTGTCTAGCAGGTGTAAAACGAAAAATTCGACCGCACTAGTAGCGCAATAGCTGTCTAGCGGGTGTAAAACAAAAGGCGACCGTACTAGTAGCGCAATAGCTGTCTAGCAGGTGTAAAATGAAAAATTCGACCGCACTAGTAGCGCAATAGCTGTCTAGCGGGTGTAAAACGAAAGGCGACCGTACTAGTAGCGCAATAGCTGTCTAGCAGGTGTAAAACGAAAAGTCGACCACACTAGTAGCGCAATAGCTGCCTAGCGGGTGTAAAGCGAAAAGTCGACCGTACTAGTAGCGCAATAGCTGTCTAGCAGGTGTAAAACGAAAAGTCGACCACACTAGTAGCGCAATAGCTGCCTAGCGGGTGTAAAGCGAAAAGTCGACCGCACTAGTAGCGCAATAGCTGTCTAGCAGGTGTAAAACGAAAAGTCGACCACACTAGTAGCGCAATAGCTGCCTAGCGGGTGTAAAGCGAAAAGTCGACCGCACTAGTAGCGCAATAGCTGTCTAGCGGGTGTAAAACAAAAGGCGACCGTACTAGTAGCGCAATAGCTGTCTAGCAGGTGTAAAACGAAAAGTCGACCACACTAGTAGCGCAATAGCTGCCTAGCGGGTGTAAAGCGAAAAGTCGACCGCACTACTAGCGCAATAGCTGTCTAGCGGGTGTAAAACAAAAGGCGACGTACTAGTAGCGCAATAGCTGTCTAGCAGGTGTAAAACGAAAGGCGACTGTACTAGTTACGCAATAGCTGTCTAGCAGGTGTAAAATGAAAAATTCGACCGCACTAGTAGCGCAATAGCTGTCTAGCGGGTGTAAAATGAAAGGCGACCGTACTAGTAGCACAATAGCTGTCTAGCAGGTGTAAAACGAAAGGCGACCGTACTAGTAGCGCAATAGCTGTCTAGCAGGTGTAAAACGAAAGGCGACCATACTAGTAGCGCAATAGCTGTCTAGCAGGTGTTAAATGAAAGGCGACCGTACTAGTAGCGCAATAGCTGTCTAGCAGGTGTAAAACGAAAGGCGACCGTACTAGTAGCGCAATAGCTGTCTAGCAGGTGTAAAATGAAAAATTCGACCGCACTAGTAGCGCAATAGCTGTCTAGCGGGTGTAAAATGAAAGGCGACCGTACTAGTAGCGCAATAGCTGTCTAGCAGGTGTAAAACAAAAGATTCAACCGCACTAGTAGCGCAATAGCTGTCTAGCGGGTGTAAAATGAAAAATTCGACCGCACTAGTAGCGCAATAGCTGTCTAGCGGGTGTAAAATGAAAGGCGAACGTACTAGTAGCGCAATAGCTGTCTAGCAGGTGTAAAACAAAAGATTCGACCACACTAGTAGCGCAATAGCTGTCTAGCGGGTGTAAAATGAAAGGCGACCGTACTAGTAGCGCAATAGCTGTCTAGCAGGTGTAAAACGAAAGGCGACCGTACTAGTAGCACAATAGCTGTCTAGCAGGTGTAAAATGAAAAATTCGACCGCACTAGTAGCGCAATAGCTATCTAGCGGGTGTAAAATGAAAGGCGACCGTACTAGTAGCGCAATAGCTGCCTAGCAGGTGTGAAGATGTATCAGATAGTGAGTAAATTTTGTGGGAATATGCAGACGATATGTGATGTGAGGTGATTAACTAATGTATTAATTGAATTAAACTCCCTGTTTGTGGGTGTAGATTTTTGTGTGAGCAGATGGCTCTAGAGTTACATCAAAACTTCGGGATGGCTCTGGTGGCTCCGGTATGGCTTCAAGGATCTGAGATGGCTCCAGCATGCGTTTGATGGCTCTGGTATGCACTGATGGCTCCGGTATGCACTGATGGCTCTGGTGTGGCCAATGGTCTCGAGGTGGTTGGTGGGTTTGACATGGTTGGTGATTTTGTGGCAGTTTGTGGGCTTTGATTTTCCTTGAGATTTTTTTTCAGGGTGGTTTGATGGCTCCGATGATGAATTTATTGTTGTTTGACGGGATTTGTTGTGGACTTTGTAGGGAGTGAATGGTTTTTTACGAGTGAATGATGAAACACAATTGCATGACTTTGTTGGGAGTTCCCATCATGGTTCCAGGATTTCCACGAATGGCTCCGGGATGACCTTGTGCTGATTGAGCATGACGATGCTTTGGTTGGTTCACTTTGATGACACCGAGGGGAAAAAGGGAAGTTTTCACCTTTGATGTGGTCGCACCCTGGACGGGCTACCTACGTACTCAATTCCATATTGAGATCAGACCATACGTAGTTCGATAGTCTGTAGGCAAGGCATTAGTGAGGAAATGACTCCAGTGTAGCCCTAGGGGTGGTCTCTGGGATGGTCTCAATGTTTGAGGATGGTTTCAATGTCGGATGATGGCTCCCGTATGGCTCTAGCTTGGCTTTGGGATTGGTGCCAATGAGGCTCGAGCATGACAGTGGATGGCTCCGGGAAAATCTTCACATGGCTCCGGATTGGCTTTAGAAGCGGTGTCGATAAGGATTGAGTATGGCAGTGCATGGCACCGGGAAGGGTATTCGTGTGGCTTCGGATAGCTTTTGAATGGTTCAATGTAGCTTGGTGATGGCCTGGGATGGCTCCGAGATGGTCTTCGTGTGGCTCCGGATAGCTCTTGAATGGTTCGATGTAGCTCGGTGATAGCCCGGGATGGCTCCGAAGAGGCAAGATATAGCTCGATGATGGCTCGGGATGGCTCTGGTTGACATCAAAAATTATGCTTCAACAACTGCAACTGAAGTCGACTTTCAGCGAGACTGGGTGGAGTTCTTACCAGTCGGATGTTGAAAATGAAGTGGTTATGATGCATGCAAATACTAAATGCAAGAAGAGATGCAAAATGCATGTGCAGTTTTTCGAGAGAAGGTACGGTCCTATCTCTATTAATATGAGGCTTACGAATATAAGACATCTTCGGTTCGATCTCGAGTGATTGTTGAGCTCGAAGGCGTGAATCACTTTCCTCTCATGGAGGGTTGTGGGTCAATCTCTCGTGAGTATGGTCGTGTGTGATAATGATGTGATGATACTCTCGATGCTCGGAGCAGTATTTTCCTTAGAATTCCTTTTTGAGGTTCTGGACTTTCCAATCCTCACAAATTCCTCAATTGCAATGGGGTTAGCTGTTTATGATTTGGTGCTTCGATCAAAGAGTCACTCGCACTCGAAAGACCTTGTGGGGTAAGGTCAAACTCTTCCACTCATGGTCCCTTTGGGATGACGGGACATGTTGATAACAAGTATGAAGCTTATGATTCATGTTTCAGATCCGATACTTTTCAGTTAACGCTCATCAACTAACGAGTCAGAGGTCTTTTATTGGGTTATAACGGGGCTGAGGGGTGTGATGTGTGTCACATGGGACTGGAGGATTTATTTAGGAGTTGTGGAGCTTTTGTGCAATAGAGAATATGTTTCACCTTCGCCATGGGTGGAATGATTAGACGGGCTTTGATAACCCCTTATCGGTTTCTTCGGGACACCATTGGTCCTTTTGGTTTGGATTTCTCCTTCTTGCCTCTTCTGGCGTGCGATTTGAACTTTCTTCTCATTTTTGTGTTTTTGAAATTGCATTTGGCTCATCAACTTCCTCAAGCATTTTTGCTTTGCATTTTGGCTTTCAGCTTTGGAGTTGCATTGACTCATCTATCTTCTTGAACATTTTCGGTGTTCTTTTTTGGTGTTTGGCTTTGGAGTTGCATTGACTCACTAATTTCTTCGAACATTTCATTAATTGCGTTTATGAAAGATGGTGGGGAGGGACCATGGCTCAGGCTCCTTCGAGCTCCTCTATTGCAAAGGTAAGTATGTATATGTCGGGTGGCATGTTGTGGAGTTCGCAGAAAAAGGTTTATCGTGAAAAGCTCAGCGGGGCTCACTAAGGGATTATGTACAGGGCAGTCAAAGCTTTTTGGTTTTGTGGAGATTTTTATTCCTAAGTGCCTCGTCATTCTCATTTAGTCAATGATTGTCTTCTTACTATTCTCAGATCTTTGCATGAATCACAGTTCGTGTCTTGTTATCAACATTGATCTCGCTATGAATTGTGCCTCTCCATGTGCTGAAGGAATGCACAAGTCGCTCATGGTTTTACCTCTATGGACTCGCTCTATCTTCCCTCATCGCTCGTTGGATGGTCCAACGCCCTCTTTTGGAATTCAAGAGAAAATACCGCTCTTCGCACACTATTCACTTGGTTTGTGGTGCTGATTTTTATTGGACCTTGTGTTTGTTGACGGGTGGAGAGTTTAGCGGTTCACGCGCTCTATTCAAACAATCAATCAAGATTTTTCGCCAAAGACGTCATTTCGATATGGAAGTATGCAAATGCAATGATCTACCATGCAATGTGTTGTGATAATATGAAATTACTATCTATAGGATGCGTCAAATGCTGAAAATGATGAACGACGATGGTTGACTTTAGGTTTTGACTGAATGTTTTTTTTTGTTGTTTGTTTTTTTTTCTTTTTGGATGCAATGCATGCGTGGTAAGGCTACACCTAGTCTCGCTTGAGTCGGTTCTGGTTGATGGTCCATGAAGCTCATCCTTTGAATGTCGGCCTTGAAGAAGGTGTAGTTGTGGGTTGTTGTCGGGTTGGTGACTTGCTCCTGGATTTTAGGACTTTTTAGGGAGTGATAACTCCCGCATGGCAGCCCCACGATATGGAAACGACTGCACTCTTCTTCTTTTTCTTTCTTCTCAATCATTCTGGTCACTGGTGCCCGTGGTGATTTCTGGATTTGAAAAAGGCTCGAACTCCCCGGGGTTCTCCACTATCCCTCTGAAGATTAGTTTGGAGGTTGAGATATTGGGATGAAGGCTGGTGTGTGGCAAGTGACGATAAAACATGTGAGTGCGTGATGCTCGTGAGTGTGGACGAGATTCCTATATGGCTGATGACTTTGGACTGATTGTAAGTGCATGTGACCTTTTTGTCATGAATGCAATGCATGTTTTTTTTGTTTTGTGCTCGATTGCATTTGGCGTTGTTTACTTAGGGGATGCCTCCTGTAGATACAGTGAATTTTCACCCCATAAAGCAAAGTTGATGAATGATATATAGATGTGAGGGGTAGTCCCTTATTCGTTCTTCTTACTATACGTGCATGCCAAAAGAAACCAATTTTTAGAAAACAATTTTGAAAACGCGTGTTTTCCAAGTGGTGGATTTTCTCAATATGAATTTTGACGCTCGGTCATTCGCAAAGAAAATAGGGAGTGGGGAACCCTATACACATTGATCTAAACGAATTCAAAGGGAGTGTATAAACCTATACATGTAATCTATTCAGAAATGG
Organism: Limonium bicolor; assembly: GCA_023374045.1. Taxonomy (NCBI): domain Eukaryota; kingdom Viridiplantae; phylum Streptophyta; class Magnoliopsida; order Caryophyllales; family Plumbaginaceae; genus Limonium; species Limonium bicolor. The sequence continues at coordinate 192,982,919 of CM041780.1, forward strand.
ACGAGAGAGAAAAGAAACATAGGGGGAAATCCTATACATCATCAATCCTAAAAAGTCATTAAAAGGGAAAATTTGAGCTAAACTTCTTCCGAACTCCTCTGGTCCGTCTTCGGGATTCTGAATGACTGCTCACGCTCGGCCTCCTGGTCGGCTGCTCGCTCATCTTTGGGTTCTTGACCGGCTACTCGCTCATCTTCGGGCTCTTGACCGGCTGCTTGCTTGTCTTCAGCTCTTAACCAGCTGCTGGCTCATGCTCAGGCTCTTGCAGTGAAGCAATACTGTGATCAGACAAGACGGGCTGGTGTTCTTCTGATTTTCAACGATTTGATCTCGAACCGGTGTCATTAGTCTTTATGTCGCTTGACTCGGGTTGGTACACCTCTGATTTTGTATTTGAATATTTGGTGTTGGTCTTCCTGTCGCTCGGCTAGCTCCACAGGCAGGTGCGCCTCTGGCTTTCAGCTCGATCCGCTAGTTGATCTTCATGTTGCTTTACTTGCTTCGTCGAAGGGAATGAGGGATATTTCTGAGAAAGGAAACGTGAGTGATCGAGCACAAAATCTTATGTGAAAATCCACCACTGTTATGAAAACACGAAATGATTAGTACGCTCCACAGTAATGACCGCTGCTCTTGAAGGTGGGTTGAGCTTCAAAAATAGCGGGTCATAACATGGGGACTAAATCATTTATTTTGAAATACGCTTGTGCAAATCCATTTTGAAAACTACTTTCGAAATCTAGTTTGAGATAATGTTTGGTGAAAAATGTTGTTTGAAATTCATTTGTAGAAAGTAGGTTTTCGAAATCTTTTTTTGAAAAAATTGTTTGGAAATAACATTTTAAAGATGAAGTGGCAGGTCCAAAACCGCAAATGTGTATGAGTAAAATTTAGGTGGGATTCAAAATTAAACGAGTTCGTAAAACAGCTTTAAGAAATGTGCAAAAGAGAATTCCGAACATTTTGAAACAGATTGGTTTGAAAAAGTGGTTTGCACACATGTACATCATAAAAGAAATCGTGGCTATTTTGATGTGGAGTTGTAAGTGTTAATGTTGGGATAATCACTTTCCAGGTCAATCAATGCTTCCATACCACTGGGGGAACCGTCGTCCCTTCACTGTTCATCTCTCGGGATTTATCTCTGTTGCCTTGTGGGGCACGTCATCAAGAAAGTCCGGAGTGCTTAAGTTCGAAAGGTCAGGATACCCAAAGTGATAAGGAAACTTACGCCACGGCCAGTGATGATCCGACAACACGCTCACTTTTCGGGAAACTTGGGGAAGTACTGCATGGGGTCGGGTCTCCCCTCGTCTGCACGATAAGGTGTGTCTAAAGTCCAAATTATTCACTAACTACGTTGTGCCATGTATGGGTATCCGGTAAATACGGGATCCTCTATGGACGTGTAGCGTGACATTGGGCTTTAAAGACACCCGTGGTGCAGAGGAATCATAGAGAGCTGAGCCCATGCAATCTTCAGGGTAGGGCAGAAGGGTGGTCAGACAGGCGGCATACAAGGGGGTGACTACCCATAAAACCCGTCCTAGACACCGGATTAGGCAGCTGGACACTGAAGGCTCAGAGTTCACTATATGCTGGCTTTGACTCGGATATGGAGGATAATTTTGGATCATGAGTCTTCAGGGCGTAGGTCGGTGACCGTCTCGCCTCGCGGGCATAACCACTCAATGAGTGACCCGACTCATGGGAAATCAATCATGGACCGATTGGGATGCCGTGACTCGTGGAAATAGGGGTGACACAGAGGAATGCATGTCCTAAGCTACCCATGCACTCACAACTTGTAAATGTAAAAGCGGTAATGGTGTAGGTCAGTGACCGTCTCACCCCGCAACAAGTAACAATAATATGAATGCGGTAAATAAAGCAGAGAAGAACAAACAACCCTATTTACTAACTGTTTTGTCTTGAAGGCGGTAATTCCAATTGGTTGTTATTAACCTGAAGGGAAGTTAGCTTCATTCAATCCTAAGTGTCTCTTTCTAATCGTGAGCTAATGATTAACCCAATTGTTGCAATGTTTGTTGAGGATTTAACAAATCTTAGCTGTCCTCATCAGCTACACACTCTAAGTGTGGAGTAGAATAATCCTAGAGGCTTGGAATGAATCTCTTGAAGGTTTTGAAAGAAGTGGGGAAGTCCCGACAATTTTGAATGGAGTTCAGTCTTCCTTGAGTTTTGAGAAAAACTTACTCAAGTTTTCCCCAGCAGAGTCGCCATTCTTTGGAGGGTTATTTTTCGGTATGAGGGGGGTCTATCTAAATATGGTCTAACTGAGAAGCCATGACTCTAGAAAATGCCATTCTGTGGGGGGTGAAAACCCGTTATTCATGACAGCCCTCAAACCTTCTAAATCGTCCGTCTTTCCCAGAAAGCATAAGGGAAGTGCAAGTGAACACTACACCCGCTCTCAATGGGCCCCACGCGGACTTATGCCTCTATAAGGCGGAATTAACTAGAGTCGCCACCTAGTTTGACCTATGATAACTAGGAAGGAAGATCGGGTTCTAAGAACCGTTAATTGACCCTGATGATTTGTTGCCTATGGATAGGACTTATCTGGTCATACTAGAGATTCTGTGGTGGGTTCGCACTAGGTTACACCCCTTGGAAGTGGCAACGACCACAACTTCGGATTGGTGCCCGAGGAAACCTCGGTCTCCAATTGTCGGGATTGCCTTCTTTCAAAACCTTTTTATAGAGATTCATTTAAAGCCAAAGGACAGGATTAGGACAGGGGGAGAGAAAGAAAGTGGATGAGGCGAGCTTTTCTGCCAAGCTAGCGCCAAGGGGAGGAGTTGGTGAACTCAGATGAGTATAGAATGAAGATTTAGGAAGAGTTTAAGGTTGAGTGAATAGACAAGACTTGAAGTCTGATGGTTTGAAGTTTGTGGGAACCGAAGAAGGTTTAAATGTTTTGAGAGATATGAAAGCCACCTCAGAGGGGGAAAATGGTTTTTTGTTTGGAATGGGGTCGCACCCTAGATGGGCTGCCTACATACTCAACTCCCTGTTGAGATCAGACCTTACGTAGTTCAGGTTTTTCGGAAGTTTTGATGTTTGAAGGTTTTTAGAAAAGCTTGATGTGTGGGGTGTTGTAGTCTGTGAGACGTTTGAAATCTTGAGATGTCGAAATCTGTGAGACACTCGGATCTGTGGGACACTCGGGTCTATGAGATGCTCTGGTCTGTGAGATATTCGAATCATTGGAATAACAAAGTCTGTGAGACGCTCAGATCTGTGAGACATTCTGAGTTTAAGGGAAATTGGAATTGAATTGAAATTGAAGTTGAATTGGAATTGAATGAATTTGAATCGAATTGGAATTTACAAGTCGGGTTGAATTTGGGCTGAATTGAATGGATTTGAATTTAAGATGGGATTGCATCGGTTTTTGGATTGATTGTGTGCCAAATTTGAACTGATGGACCTGGCTTAGGCCTTAAGATATGGGCCGAAATAGGCCTTAGAAGTTTGGCTGAATTGGGACCTTAGAATGGGTCTCGGATTGAGATTTGAAAATGGGCTTTAAAATGGGCCTCGAAATGGTCCTTGAAATGGGCTTTGGATTGGGCCTCGAATTGGGCCTCGAAATGGGCCTTGAGATATGGGCCGAAATATGCCTTAGAAGTTTGGCTGAATTGGGACCTTGGAATGGGTCTCGGATTGAGCTTTGAAAATGGGCTTTAAAATGGGCCTCGAAATGGTCCTTGAAATGGGCTTTGGATTGGGCCTCGAATTGGACCTCAAAATGGGCCTTGAGATGGGCCTTGAAATGGGCCTTGAAACGGTCCATGAAGTGGGCTTTGGATTGGCCTCGAACTGGGCCTCAAAATGGGCCTTGAAATGGGCCTTGAAATGGTCCTTGAAATGGTCCTTGAAGTGGGCTTTGGATTGGGCCTCGAACTGGGCCTTGGATTGTGCCTTGAAATGGTCCTTGAAATGGGCTTTAGATTGGCCTCGAATTGGGCCTCGAAATGGGCCTTGAGATATGGGCCGAAATAGGCCTTAGAAGTTTGGCTGAATTGGGACCTTGGAATGGGTCTCGGATTGAGCTTTGAAAATGGGTTTAAAATGGGCCTCGAAATGGTCCTTGAAATGGGCTTTGGATTGGGCCTCGAATTGGACCTCGAAATGGGCTTTAAGATGGGCCTTGAAATGGGCCTTGAAATGGGCCTTGAAACGGTCCTTGAAGTGGGCTTTGGATTGGGCCTCGAACTGGGCCTCGAAATGGGCCTTGAGATGGGCCTTGAAATGGTCCTTGAAGTGGGCTTTGGATTGGGCCTCGAACTGGGCCTTGAAATGGGCTTTAGATTGGGCCTCGAACCAGGCCTTGGATTGGGCCTCGCATTGGGTTTTGAATCGGGCCATGAATTGGGCTTTGAAATGGGCCTCGATTTGGGTTTTGAATCGGGCCATGAATTGGGCTTTGAAATGGGCCTCGATTTGGGTTTTGAATCGGGCCATGAATTGGGCTTTGAAATGGGCCTCAATTTGGGTTTTGAATCAGGCCTTGAATTGGGCTTTGAAATTTTGACCGGATTAGGCCTTAAAATGTGGTCCAAAATTAGCTTTGGAAAGCGGGCCAGGTTTGGACCTCAAAATGTGGGCCAAGTTTGGAAGTGGGCCAAGTTTGGATGGGAAAATTTTGGATTGGGATGTTGATTTTTTTTTACCTTTGAGAAGCAAAATTTGCAAGAAGAAATCAGATTGGAAATGAGTTCATTACTTAAAAAAAACGTTGGGATTTGTGTTTACAAGATGGTTATGGAAATGGGAGACAATTTTTGAATTTGAGGATGGAGGGCGTGACAGAATTTTGAATTAAGGGGTTTGAGGGTCTGAGACGGAAATGAGATTTAATACATATATACATATTTTAGATGCATTTTAGGGTTTTAGGGTGCTACCACCACGAGATAGGCCAATGGTCTATCAGGCTAGGGGAACACCCTCTATCCTAAAGGAAACATTATTTGCTTATAAACAAATGTGTGATTTAGGGTTTAGGATGTCACCACCATGAGATAGGCCAATGGTCTATCAGGCTAGGGGGACCCCTCTATCCTAAAGGGCTTGGGCCTAAGGACCATAACTAGGGCTTAGATAGTAATACAGGAATATACAAGGGGATGAATCAGAACAATTGCATTGAAATTGAATATACAATGTATACACATATAACGCATGGATAATCAGACCAAAAGGCATGGAAGGAACAGTGATTTCTCCGGTCAAAATAATCAGACCAACATGGCAGGAACAACCAACTAAATGAATCAATTATGTGTAAAGTTATTGGGGCATGCCAAGGTGATAAATAAAAGCAAGGAGGTACAAACTGTACAAACATGAGAACCTTGTCGGTTCTTTATTTACTCAGAAGCCAAATAGAACCCGATTCTAACCAAACTGAATCTGCTAGACTAGAGGGTTTTATTACCGAGATTAGACAGCTCAAACTTCACTCCCAAACAGCAAGAGTTAAAGCAAAACACTCATCCGTACATCAGCACGCTATATATCGCGCAGAAAAATTTGCTATGGACAGATTTATCTACACCTGAGATCTATATACAACAGTTGGCTTGAAACAGAAGACAAAATAGAAGGGTGCGTAATGGATTTCATTCCTGAATTGCTAACTGATTTTATCCCATCTGAACTGCCTACGTGATCCAACTTTAAGCTCGCTTCCCCTTCACACAGCCATTAACAGTCATAAAGATATACACATGGGATACATGTTACAGGTTACAGATTAAAGAAGATGAACATCTATAGTGATTCATTACTAGACACGAACTGAATATCCTCAAGCAGAATCCAGGTAAACAAATCAATGAACAGCGGTGATAGAGTGGAGGGCAAACATGGAGAGCACAACATAGATTCGAACACAGTCATGTTATCAACCACGGTCTAAAAGATTAAACTGAGACATAGGAAGATGCCAGGTGGAAGAACACTAGAGGTCTCCTGCAAAATAATGCCCAGAGAATGGAAACGAAGAACAGCAACGATCAGAAAGTTAGTTCACATGATTTGAATAAAAATTCTGATAAGTACAACAGAGGGTTTAGAGATACAAGCTTCAATTTTGCGACCACAATTTTCAACGGTGGGCCTGCTTTCAACTCACCAGAATGTTCGGACAAATGAACTCGGGGAATCAGTGAACAAGGGAATCCATGAGCAGAAAGTGCAAACAATAAACTTAAGCAACAGAACGAAGGTAAGGTTATGCTACGGCATGAGCTCCCAATCATCTGTTGATTGCAGGAGGAAGTAAGGTTCAAGATTTTTAAGGGATATGGAGAGAATACATAACTAGTAAACCATTAGTTAGCTCGCATCATCCAGGGGATAAACAGATTAACTAGAGTTGGGTCATCAACATAAGAATCCAGGCCGACTTCTATACTCAACATGATAACAGAAAAAACTTTGAAACTCGACCTGAGAGGCACATGAGCCATCTAGCATCGAGCTCAAATAGATTATACAGAACTTAGACAGAATCAGATGAAACTGATGCCCGAAGAGGGGATAGAACATCATTCCGAATCTAGTTTTAAAGTGTCGGGTGCTCCAAACAAATTTTTAGACCAAGCCAATATCAATACGCAAGTAACATACAGACAGAAAATACAGGGTATACGCGCAAGGACTTAAATGCTTTTGCAAACGAAACGAAGTAGCAGTAGTGAGTGATAGATAACAATGAGAACGTGCATACTGGGTGGCGTGATGCTCGTCTGTGATGGAGATACACAGTAAGAATCACGGGTTTTTCGAAAGTAAAGAGAAAACGGTGAAATAAGTAGGGTGAAAGCGGGGGATACGAGATAAGAAGTAAAACATCGCAATCGACTCAATTTTCGGGACCAAGGTCCTGAAAGAGTTTGAACTTCTCTAACCATTACCGATTTCGGTTCATTTGGCGAGGAGAAGTGAAAATTCAGATGAAAAACGTGATATACCCGAGAGAATAGAGAAGGAATGGAGAAGGAGGTGACACCACTTGCTCTGTTGATGATGAGGATGAATTCGAAACGGTGAGGGATTTCTGGTGAGTATGGTGTTGGTGGGGCTTTGCGGCGGTGATTTCCGGTGAAGATGAAGAAGGCGGTGGTTCAGCGAAGCTAAGGGGTGACGCTTTCTGGGTTTGGTTTTCGAGTATGAACGAGCGAAGAACACCGGGAATCAGACAAACAGAATGAAGATTATGGGATCGATGTCTGCTGAGTAAGAAAAAAAACTGTCCCCTACTGTAGGGTTTTTTGAAGTGTTTTTATAATACAGAAGTAGGGTTTTGGAGGGGTATGTCTGATTATTTCATGGGCTAATTACAGAGTGGGCTTTACTTGGGGTATAGAGACAAAATGGACCCAGAAACAAAGTTGGGCCACATTTTGATCCGCCTGATTCCAAAAGGAAAACAAGCAAAAACTTGCTAATGCCCAGAATCAAACTCAACACCTTTGGTATCCCTCCCACACACACTCTAACCAACTAAGCCACGTTAAATTTCGGTTAATAACGGTGGATAAAGAAACAAAAAGTCCCGTTGCGAGACTAGCAGAAATGAGGGAAAAGAAAACGCCCCAACTCATAGTCGAACCCGAGACCACTGGACTATGTAGAGAATATACTAACTGGCTACACTAAGCCGAAATTCAATTCATATGTGAGCAAAATAATACCAGAGTTTTAGCCCAGCCTGGATAACTCTTCAAAAATGTTGCTATTTTTTACAAGAAAGTGTAAAACAAAATGGGAGAGATTAATCGCGGAATATAGCTAAAAAAGGATTCAAAACATAATGAGGTATAAACAAAGGGAATAACATAATAACATGTACATGAAATAATAAAATAGCACGGGGATTAAATGCCGGTGAAGGCGATAAAATGAAAAATGAATCAATTATGTATAAGTGGCGAAAAATACCAACGTGAATAAAGAAAATAGTGGTAAATCGTACATAAAATGATAAAAATAATACTAAAAAAAATGATGACAAAATAAGAAGTAAATGCTAGAGGATAATGAAAGGTAGCAATGAATGTAATAAAATAAAATAAGTAACAAAATGAAAATTAAGATAACTGAATAAATGAACAAATAAGCAATAATAAGATAAGTGAATAAAACAAGAGGGGCGGGTTAAAACCGTATTTTCGTTGGAAATTCATTTTCGAAGAATTGTGTTTTTCTGACATGCATTGAAAAATGATTTAAGAATTTTGTCATGAAATCATGGTTTTGTTTTGGCACGCACGTTAATACGTTATGAAAAGAAAGGCGACGACCCCTCATTTTATTTATTATTTGAGAATTTGCTTTATGGGGTGAGAATTTTTGGTGTCTACACCTGGCTTAGTTCTGGCCATCCTCTTCTTACTCCCGCTGCCTCGTATCTCCCTCCTCCCTTAGGTCTCTTCTCTTTCCCCATCCCCTGAATAGGTATCTCTCCATGGCGAACTAGATTTGGGCTCCTCTGGGGTTACTCTTTGTGGATTTTTGGTTTCTAGGTTTGTTGGTGTGGCTTTTGGTGGTGGTACGCTATGGTTTTTGTGGAGCTTGTGTATTTTGGGGTCGCGGCAACGGGTCTTTGGTGTTTTTTGGGGTCGTGGTTCCGATCGTAGGCTGATGATGGGTGGAGGGTTCAGAAAGGTGACGGGGTTATTGAGAAGCGGCATGGCGATTGGATGATGGGTGGTGAAAGGGGGGAGAGGGAAGGAGAGAAGATAGAGCATTATTGTAGCAAATATTTCCCCAAAGGTTATTTTAGCTGTTTTCACATTAAAGTGTAAGGCTGATGGCACACTAGAGAGGTACAAGGATAAGTTGGTAGTTAAAGGGTATTCACAAAAGTATGGAATTGATTACCAAGAAATCTTTTCTCCGGTAGTGAAATTGCAACCATTAGAGCTCTTGTGGTTGTTGGTTGTAAGAGAAATTGGACCATTAGTCAACTAGACATCAACACTACTTTCTTACATAGAGAGCTCAAAGAGGAAGTGTACATGACCTTACCTCTCGGTTACAATAGGCAAAATGAGAACCATGTGTGTAGGCTTAGAAAGTCCCTCAAGGACTAAACAGCCTCACGTCAATGGCAAGAAAAACTAACACTTTTCCTTTCCCAACTTGGTTTTGAACAGTCACTCAATGACTGTTCCCTTTTCATTCGAAACAATCAAAACAGAACAATTTTCCTTGCTGTTTATGTAACGATATCCTCTTGACAGGGGAAGATATTGATATGATAGAAACTATAAAACTGAATCTCCATGAGCAGTTGAAAATAAAGTAGTTGGGTTTTCTTACTAATTTCCTTGGATAACGGTTTATACCCACTTCTGATGAGAAAATAGTGGTCCAAAAACAATATGCTGAAAACCTTGTTCATTAGTTTTAATTGTCATCTTGATAAGACAGCAGTAGGACCCCTTGAACTTAATGCAAAGTTATTGAAAAATGCTGGAAAACCCTTATCTGATTCTTTAATGTACAGAAACTAGTAGGCAAGATTAGTTTTCTTGCTCACACTCGCCAGATTTATGCTTCACTATATAGCACCTTAGTAATTTCCTTCAACAACCTGCTGACCTTCATTGGAAGGAAGCTTTACATGCACTTAGAGTTAAATATATAAAAGGCATTGCAGGTCATGATTTATTCTTTAACAAAAGGACTGATCTACGGTTAACTGTTTAATGTGATGCAGATTAGACCTGGCCTAACACCAGCAGTTCTATCAGCGGATATTACATGGACCTTGGGGGATCACCACTGTCGTGGAAGGCGAAGAAGCAAGGAAATGTTGCCTAGTCTTCTATTGAGGCAGAGTACAAATCCATGCGTCAAGAAACTACAGAGATCTGTTGGTTGTCTAGAGTTCTGCATGATCTGAAGGTGGAAGACATTTTCCCATTCCACCGAAGTCAGACAGCCAGTCAGCTGTTTACATCGCCAGAACCCAATGTATCACGAGATGACAAAACACGTCGAGGTCGATTGCCATTTTGTGCGATAGAAGATGCCGGGAGGTCTCATCATCGTGCAGTTTGTCCCCTCACATCAGAAACTAGCCGATGTTCTCACAAAGACTCTAGCAGACAGATTACCATTACCCCGTTGTCCAGCAGTAGCTAGGAAGGGGGGGGTGTTACGATATATAACATAACCTAAGTATATTACAACATATTTGCATAGGTTAAGTTGTATTATAATGAGCAATAGTTAACCAGTGCAGCAGTTGACCAGTCCCGTTTCTGATACGGTATCTATATACCATTTCTTTTCTGTAACACAACTGGGGGAAGTCGTCCCTATGGTATATTCTATACTACTACTAAGAATTAATGGAAACTTGTTCTCCTTTTCTCCTGATTGCATCTCTGTTTTCTCTCGAATTGTAACAGAAAGTTAGTTTAACTAATTAATGTGTACACTTGCTTACAAACATTAGAATAGATTTGCACAAATATAAAAATTGAGTAATGTAGAGTAGTGAATGAGAATTTTTCTTTTTCAAATTTATAGGCAATCTTTCTAGCACGAGGATAGACATGGAAAACGATAGTATTGTGGTAAACAAATGAATGGTAAAAGTTTATCTTGATTGTTTTCGTTCTTATTCATACAAACACAAGGAGGAGGACCAATAGTTTATTCTCCCTTCCCATGTCTTGATTCTCTTTGTTGAATAATCATTGTTTTAACGACTATAATAAAAGTTAGAAAGAACTAAAGACATAACAAGTTGTGTGATCCTAAATCTAGCTTACTTAAAAAAGGGGCTATGACATATCATGCATTTCATACCACAAGCAGTAAGTCATGCTACTAATATTGATGTGAACTTAACTAGTAGGGGAAGTGTGATTGTCCAAAAGAATATCGAAGATAAATGTCAATTTCTCTATTGAGGTGTGATAATAATGGTGATATGATCAAGAGATTGATGATGGAGACAAGTCGCAATGATAAGATACTAGAGATGGGGAGAGTTGATAACGAGGATCATCATCAACTTCAACCGCGTGGTGGTTGAATCAAGTGGGTTTGTAGAGTATGAATCTCATGATGAGAAGCCTTGTTTCCCAACAATCTGGACTTTTGAGGGTGCGTGTGTTCATTTTTTTTGGCTCTGTACTGACTACGAACTTTTCAACTATTCAGAAGCTTTTAGTTTTTGTGATCAGATGCAAAAATTAGAATAATATATCTTAGGTCATTGTGCATTTTAGTTGCATAGACTTCTTTGGCTGATCAGTTTAAAGGTAACAAATATACAAGTTATTAGAGGTGTGAGGCTATTATAGATGCATGAGAATAGAGAGCTAAGTTTAGTTAGAACATGCCGATCTATGACAGTAAAATCAATATACATAAAAGAAGTCACATTTCTCCATATTCCAAGTAGGATGTTTGTAATAGATGAATTAATCATACATGGTCTATGTTCTGCCACCTTTTTCTATTAATCATTCTGAGAGTGTATTACACCAAGGATTCAACCAGGTTGTTTGCTAACAAGTGTTTTACTAGAACAATATGTTTTAATTGATGAAATCCATGGATGTTTGATGTCCAATATGTTTAACTTGAATGGCAGTAACTTTACTTCTTTAATTGGAATTAATTGTCACTTCATCTATGTCATAGCAAAGGCAAAGTCTCCTCTACCTTTTAAACTATTTAGCAAGATGATGCAATGAAGGTCGATCAAATTGACACAGATTGAAGGAAAGATACTCTTTGTCATTAAATAGGGGTAACACTTAATGATTTCACCACCATTTCAGTCAGTCGAATCTCTGAAATCATTATCCGTTACTAGAAGTTGAGACTAAGTTACATCAAGTTGCGAACTAAATATCTCATGGAATTCCTCTCAACATCGACTAAATTATTCTGAGAGATGGGAAAAACAGGTCGTAGGTTTCAAAGAAAACTAAGTTCATATTTCATAGATAAAGTTTATCAATTATGCGCTAAAACTTAGTATTTATTCCACATTAAATGTCTACAGATTCTTCATTGCCAGTTTGTAGTGTCGGGGAGTTTATTATTGACCACACACAAGGCTCTAAGCATGGATGATGGGAGAAGCGTGATGTGACCTTTAGCCAGCGCAAGCCATCTCTCTCCTAAAATACAGGCAATGAAAAACTATGATCATATCTATACGCAAACCCCATAAGTTGGAGCCAAAATTTAAGTCTTGAAGGATAAATTGAATTCCTTTAAACAATGGTGTGAAGAGCTTTTCGCTCATTATACACACTAACGAAGATTAATATCTGATGTAGAACAAAAATTATACATATATTAATAGTAGAAATATTAACATTCAATACATAACAAATATTGGGTAAATTTTGTAATAATTAAATTCAATAATAAATACAAGTACAAAAGGTTATGAAAACATTAAGGAAAACTAATATTTTTAATTAATTCAAATCCTTACTCATAATAATTGATAACCATGTATGATTGTACTAAAGATCAAACTAAAAATAATGAGAGAAGTAGAGTAAATAACTTTTAAAAGTAATACCTTAAGTGAGAGTTATGTTGAGAGTTTAGAACATAAGACTTTAATCTAATTTCATATCTGGATCTAAAATGATGCGAGATTACAACTTAAAGGGTGACAACTTAATATTCTTAATTATGGATACATAAATCTATGAACATACATAATTGAGACTCAAAAGTTATACAAACTTTAATATAATTAACTCATGCATATATAGATAATTATAGTGAATCAATATATATATACTACCTCCGTCCTGAATTGACCGTCCTGTTTGCTTTATGACACGTTTTTCCACTTCAATATTAAGCATATAAGATAAAATAATTTATATAAAACTAAATTTTGTAACATATAGTTTATCATGTAAGGATTCATATGCAAAACTTAAATTTTCAAAATTAATTTATCTTATATGTTAAAAATTGAAGTCAAACGACACATCCAAATAGTAAACAGGACGGTCAATTCAGGACGGAGGGAGTATAACATTTTAACAGATATTACTACTTCTTGAAATACTTGTCATAAAAAAAGAATTAGTAAGACTTGTATATTTGTCATATATACAACAATAAAATTATAAGAAATAATACATTGAGAATTCATTCCAATTCTTTTTAGAACCAAACAACTTAAAAGGATTCGATTCTCTTTACCTGAGCAACCAACCATCACGGTGGTAATTAGTTCGCATTAATATTTCCACATTTCATTTCATCTCTCGTTGTACTTTGCTAAACAAAGGAAAATTATAATTAAAAGATGAAGTGATAAACTAAAGTACTCGCATAAAGGGCCATGCCATCTTCATGAAGAGTTGCATCTGGACCTCAGGCCCGACCCACCACACCTCTTTTTTTAGAATGAAACAGGCCTTTGAGGGAGCAGCAGTCCGCCTCCGATACAAAAAACGACGAGGCGTGATCGATTTTTAGAGGAAGAAGCTGTTCTCTCTCACTCCCACATTAGCTATGCAACGATGGCGTCGCAGTTTATTGTGTCAAGTGGAGCAACAATGTACGTCCCTTCGGGGACATCTGATAAAATTGGAACGATACAGAGAAGATTAGCATGGCCCCTGCGCAAGGATGACACGCACAAATCGAGAAATGGTCCAAATTTTTTCGAGATTCCTGCAATTTTTGAGGAATTAGGGTTCATGTTTTTTGCTGCGAATTTCGGGTTCTTATTAGGGATTTCACTGATGCTTTCGGTTGTGTTTTTTGCTTATCCAGTTTCATTTTCCATATAATTTATATTTGACGCTGCAACACTCATTTTGGACATTGGATTTCTGTTCAACGATTACTCTTCACTAATGCTCTGGGTTGTGCTTCTGCTCTGAAGGTTCAGTACTCGTATCATTTGTTTGTCGCTGCAACAGTCATTTTCGACATTGTATTTCTGTGCAACGATTACTACAAAGACTTCATATTACAGTATTTGTTGAGTCGACGGACCAGAGTTTGAGCCTCTCTTCTCCTGTTTTTATTTAATCTATTTTAAATCCAGTGGTTCCCCTGTAAAATACATTACCCTTTTAGCTAAGCATGTACCATAATGAAAGAATGACTTTCTCCTTTTCTTGGCTGGAAAGACCAAGTATAAGAAAACTGCTGAAAGAATATTAATTAAAAAAGACCAACCTCAAGCTTGTCTGATCCTCCTTCTCTGGTGCTTGGGAAATACTGTTCTATAGTTTTTGGGGTGATGGGGTACTCTTTATTCATGTGTGTGTGCCTGATTGAAGCTCCTTATATCAAATGGCTGCAAACTGGAACTGACAGCTCTAGTTTTTTCTGGGCTTGACTTGATCGAGTTACTTTTTTTTTGTTATTCATGAATGTTAATGTTGCTGATTAGAGCTCCTCATATCATATGGCTACTGATTGCAACTAACTGCTCTTGTTCTTTTTTTTTTTTTTGGACTTGACTAGTTCAATTGGTTTTGGGGTTCATTGGGGTCCATTGGGGAGGGTCTCTATGTTTTACAGTGGCTGATTTCTATTTAATGAAGACTATTAGATCATATGGGTTTGTGGTTTTCCTCATAAAGAAGTTACTGACTGTACATTTTTGTTTGACCTCCATCAGGTATGAAGACAAACTCAGAATACTTACTATTTAGTATCCAAGTACTATTTCCATTTGCCATTGCAAGTGTGGATATTACATGCTCTATCTATGACTGGTGTTGTATTCTAAAGTTGTCAATATAACAGCTTGGGGATGCGCAGTAGTAAGTGCAATGCCACTTGAGCTTCTGCATAGCGTGGCTGCTTCCCACACCACAGATGTCAGAGATAAGAGCACATTGATAAAATGTATAAAAGGTGATGCCCAGTACCTTAGCAAATCATACCTTTCTCGGCCTTTTGGCTAAGATCAAGTGTAGTATCTGTTCTTATCAGTTTAATATCTCTGATACGTGGCCATCGGCTCACATGATATTAAATTAATTTTTTAAAGGGGAGTGGCCCAATAGCAGTGGCTTGCCACTGTGGGCTGCTCACGTGTCACCTTTGTGTTGCACTACTGCTTGGGCCTGGCGCTACCCCTACCAAACCACTAGTTTCAATCTTTCTTTTTTTTTCTGAATACAATATAGTTGTAATCCTGCTCTACTCTGATGCGTTTTCTGGAAATTGGAAAGTTTACGACAAGAAGTATTTCATGTTTGGTGCCAGCGTTCCTGTAAAGAAGAGCCCCTAGCTTTCGTTTTTGATTTGGTAACAACTGTGGGTTTGGGGAGATATTATCATTTCGTGCACATGCTGTTGCTGATATAACTAACTTCGTAGTAGTTTCGCTGTAGCTGATTCCGAAGTCTTTATTTTGAATCTATATGATTCTTATATACCAGTTTTTCATAGTTGCGAGCTCTTACATTCTCCATATCAAGTCCGTAACTGAATCTAAGAGCCTTTGGAATTTGATCTGCCTTTTCTATTGAAACCAGCTGTAGGATTGTTTGTGGTGTACAGCATGACTTCTAGTTCTGGCTAACTCCAAAGTCTTTGGTCTGAATCTATATGAATCTTATATTCCAGTTTTTCATAGTTGCAAGCTCTAAGAGCTTTTGGAATTTGGTTTGCCATTTCTACTGAAACCAGCAATAGTAGTAGGGTTGTTTGTAGTTGACAACTTGACTACTTCTAGTTCTAGCTAACTTCAAACTCTTTGGACTGAATCTATATGAGTTTTTCGTAGTTGCAAGCTCTAAGAGCCTTTGGAATTTGGTTTGCCATTTCTACTGAAACCAGCAGTAGTAGTAGGGCTGTTTGTAGTGTACAGCTTGACTTCTAGTTCTAGCTAACTTCAAACTCTTTGGACTGAATGTGTATGAATCTCATATATCAATTTAAGTAGTTTCTAGCTCTTACATTCCCTATATCATTTCCATAAGCGAATCCAAGTGCATTTAGAATTTGGTAGGAGGGAAAAATGTAGAAAAACTGTTGGCAAGCAGAGAAAGGGAAAGTCTGTCAGCCAGCCAGCCAGGTTGGTCTTGTAAACCTCGTACCGTGTTGAATTCCTGTTGTCTAAATGTAAATATACAGGTTGTTCGATGTGTTGAGAAAAACCAGAAACAGAAATGGTCATAAAAAAAGAGGGGGGAGTCTGTCAGACAGCCATGTGACCATCTCAGGTCCAGATGGAGCCCAAGAACGATCCTCTACTGTGTTCAGAGGGAGAACCCAATGACACTGTTAATCACGCTGAGATCACATGACCATAATCTCATCCACCAGACTTTGTTTCCTGTCTCCTTAGAACTTAAGGATACAGATGTACGAGCCTATAGAACAGATCCTGTTCAAGTAAGGTCGTGCCTTCTATACTCTCTTCTGGTCTTGTTAAACTGCAGTAGTATTTGCTGATTTTCTTTGTGGGAGGCGACTTCATGCCTGATATGAATTGCCGCTACATACAACAGAGTTGAGTTTACTCTTTATGTCTGCAGGTGAGAAAAAGAACTCGAATATATTGTCGGCGCTGGTGCACAACTCCAACTCTGTATATAACTGTTTTTTATTATGTATATATATCTCTAACTCTGAATATAATTTCTTTGATACATATATCTATCTCTGTCTAATAGCTAATTAAACTTTGCTATTAAGGTTTCCGGCTCTTCTTGAAAAAGATAAGCTTTATGCCGTTCAAAATACTAATTATTTTAACATGGGAATTTTGGGTTTGCCTGCAGGTGAGAAAATTACTAATCAGTGCAAGATTGAAGAAATATTCTCAGCTTGGTGATTTTGTCTTGACTGCAGGAAGCAAACATTTTCATTTCGTAAGAATATGAAGAAAAGTCGATGAAACTTGCTTACAAACAATAAAAAGATTTTGTAAAAATATAACAACTGACTGAAATTAGAGTAGTGAATGATGTCTTTCTCTTAGGGATTATCATAAAAGGAAAGTACTTAGATTATGATTGTGTGTAATTTTTAAATATGTAAGTGCATACAAAGAGCATATATAATAGTTGCCCATATTATATATCAGTGTGTGTGTTGTGTAGACGAGAAGTAAGATGAGAACAGTAAACCTCAATTGCCTCTCTGAATGAATGACAATGATCATGCGACGAGACTTAGCATTTTATTCCACATTAAATGTTTACAGCTTTTTCATTACAAGTTTGTAGCATCGGGAAGGTTATTATTGACCTCGCACAAGGCTCTAAGCATGGCTGATAGGAGAAGCATGATGCAACCTTTAGCCAAAGATAAAGGGAAATTCACGGGATACCACTAAAAAATTTGTTAATTAATAAAAGACCACAGTTTTTTTAAAAAATTTCAGATACCATAAAAAATAATTTTGATTAATCAGAAGATCAAAATACCCCTACTTGTTAATAAACATAGTTCACGGTATACCACATAAATATTTAAATTCACAAGATACCACAAATTGTATTAAAATATATTGAAAATAGTGGAAGATAATAAAATTTATAGCTTTATTAACATATAGGTTGAAATTTTATAAAATTAAAATATATAATTATAAAATTACAAAAAATATAAAAAATTAAAATACCAAACAGTTAAGAGAATGATAATTCAATTTTTATATAGTATTTTTACTCTAATAATTTTAATTACATAAAATATTATTATAAAAAATTTAATTTATATAAAGTAAGATTATAAAAAATTAAATTATCATTCAAGATACCACAAAGTAATATATTGAAATATATTGAAAACAGTGAAAAATAATAAAAATTTATAGCTTTATTAACATATAGGTTGAAATTTTATAAAATTAAAAATACAAAATATATAATTATAAAATTACTAAAAAATATAAAAATTAAAATACCAAGTAGTTAAGAGAACGATAAGAAAAAGTTGACTTTGTACTACTTACTTTTTAAAAATTATACCTCTTATTATTCTTCATATTTTTGAAGATTTTATTATTATTATTATTATTATTATTATATATTATGGTACTTTTAAATTTTTTAATTTTAACCCATATAAGAAAAAGTTAACTTTTGCTACTTAATTTTTAAAAATATATTTAATAATTTTTTTATTTTTGAATTAAATATATATAAGTGATATTATATAAAAAACAAGCTAAATAATTTGACAAAAAAAACAATAGTCGGGTTTCTCTTGTGATTACTAACTCTGTTATATTTAACCCCTAACGTTTGCCACTCGTTATTAGTCGGGTTTTTACTTAATGTACTCAAGTACGGGATTAGTTATTTAACCCTCTGATGATGTTAGTAACTAACATAGTTGTATAATTTTACAACCTTAGGATTTAATCTCTTCTTTATTTATCCTCTTTGATCATAGGTATATATATACATGTATATATACACACTCATATAAATTATATTACTATATGGTGTCACTGTAATTGATCTTTAATGTTAATGACCTTTGGCAATTTAATTCTCATTTAATTAATGAGTTGGTCAACTTGACCCTCTTTGGTTAATTTTGCTGACTTGGTCAATGAGGTCAAACTATAGGTTTGGTCAACACAGTCAATCCTCTAATTGGTCAATGCGGTCAAGGTGAACATTGTTACATTTATGTTCTAATGACCTTATAATTCATTCTAGGTTTCAATATTACCTTAATGACTATTGGGCTAGTATACAGCCCAGTCCAATGTTTAGCCCAGTGCAACGTTAGTTTACAAATTTGATTCTTTTATCTGTAAACATCTTAATGCTAGATTAGTTAGGATTTTGCTAAACAGAAATATTTATCTTTACAGAAAGATAAATTAGCTCATTAGTATATAATCATAGTTAGGCTATTAGTTTTGTAATACAACGCTTTACACATAGTACCATACGAAAGTCAAATTCTCTCATCTTCTTCTTCTTGCTTCAATCGTTTCTGACTTCATGTTTTCCAATATGGTATCAGTAGCCTAGGTGCTTCTGCGGCATTAATTTTCTTCAAGAATGGCGGATGATGCGAACAAAGGGAAGAAGGAGGTTCAGTCGGCTCCCTCTGCATCAACCAATTCCATTATCGACATAAATGACCCAATCTACGTACATTCTGCAGAGAACCCAGGGTTAAATCTTGTTTCAAGATTTGATGGCAAGGGGTTTCAAGGTTGGAAAACAGATATGATAACAGCCTTGAAGGTAAAAAATAAGTATGGCACTAGTGGAAAAAACGTTTTAAACACGGTGTTTTCCTTTATATAACACGGTTATAGAGGGTGTTATATGCTGCGGTCGTATATACTTCTTGATTTTACAACACGGTTATTAACCGTGTTAAAAAACTGTTTTATAACACGGTTATGGACTGACTAACCGTGTTATAAAAGTGCTTACCGCACTTCTTTTTTTTTGCGCCAAATCAAGTTTATAACACGGTTCTTCTTTAAACCCGTGTTATAAAGTCCACTTTTACAACACGGTTACGTCAAAACCGTGTTATAAGTCCACTTTTACAACACGGTTACATTAAAACCGTGTTATAAAGTCTTTCCTCGAAAAAATATGAAGCTGTTTTATAACACGGTTCTTATATAAAACCGTGTTATAAAGTCTAATTTTACAACACGGTTACATGAGAACCGTGTTATAAAGTCTTTTCCGACAAAATATGAAGTTGTTTTATAACACGGTTATATAAACAACCGTGTTATAAAATTTGGTTTTTTTTTAAAAAAAAAAATCTGTTTCTCTACACTGCTTCACTACCTACAATTAACAATCAATGATGTCTATTACACATGACACATTTAATATTCAGCCACACCAGCTTGCAAAAGAGCCACTAAATTCATTTGCCATATATACACACTTTGTAACATTCACAAAATTCGACAATCGATCTCTTGTACAAGTACTACAAAAATAAATTACCACCTACTCTATAAGGACATGACCAAGAGTAATCCAAAAGTGTCAATTCTTCTCTTTATAATGTCCACTTGATGGAAGTGTTGCTCTCCGCAAAGATTGTGAAACCAGTCATATGCCTAATATTTAAACAATAGAAATATTAGAACAAGTATATATAGTTAATAAGTGTTGAAGAAAGAAACACTGCCTTTACATACCTGCCCGCTAAGAAACAAAAACATAGTTCTTTGAGCTCCAACATGACAAAATCAACAAGACAGGCTTCCCAAATATCCAACTGCTGCCACTTTGAGCTTCTTCCAGCCCATGTCCAAACTTCCTACAACAGAAGAAAAACAAAATATGCGAAGAAAGCTTTAAATGTTGATTTGTAATAAATACTTGCAGTAGAAAGAAAATAACAGATTAAGTTCTGTTGACGTGTATTTACAGGAACTAAAGAAACCTTTGATAAGAGAAGGAATTTTGCAACAATGTTGGGACTTTACAACTTCCTGAGCTGCCCACTTTTCTCTTTCTATTATGACCTTTTCTTAACAAAAACAAGGTACCAACATCTTTCAGTTTTGTATCGCCTTGCTTTTCTGGCTGTGGTATAACATACAGAAAACCCCCCACAAAAATGCAATAGCAAAACCCTTCTTACTTCACTATCTGATGATTGTTCCCATTTTAATAAATAAATAAACCCTACAGGACTAATATAGACATCATTTGTTCGTTAATGAGGGAAGTTGATTTGCTTACAGCTTTGAGGTGATACAGTTTCCAGTTTGAAAGAGTGTCCTCCGAGCTCCAAGTCTCATTGTGTTTCCCATATGAGTTCTAGACCCCTTGATTATTTACTTAATCATAGAGAATATGTCAAGCTCAGAAACACAGAAGACCTCACAAAGAAAATATTATTAAAGTACAAGTAACCATACCTCTGGCATGAATACAACCACAGCATCAGAACCCTGAGCACCAAACTCTTCACTATTTGCAGAACCAAGACTCAATACCTACACACGGCAGTAGTTTCATAAACAAGTTACAATGTCAAGAGCCCTTCTTCCCAATTGATAAAGAGTGGAAGGGATAAAAAGGATTTATTCCTTATGTTAAAAGGTTTGACAACTTACTGTTCTAGCGAACCCAATCACAGCAATCTGCATGCCCAAGCAGATTCCTAAATATGGTACTTTATTTTCCCGGGCATATGATAAGTGCAAAACATATAGACTTTTTAAGGTTTAATCACCTTATAATTTGTAACATTTTTAGTAATGTTTCTCACTTATCTTGGGGTTTTCCTATATTTATGTTGTTATATTAACTGATGTATTATATGTGTTAAAATGTAGGAAAAATGACAAACAAAGACATATATATTATTAAGGGATTAACCAGCCACGCGACATGCACGCAGGAAGCGTGTCCGCCTCTCTGTACCGCCTCATAACAGGCGGACAACACAGATGGGCAACCGCCCCATAACAGGCGGACAACACTAAGGGAGCAACCGCCCCTTATTGAGCGGACGTGACAGAGAGCAAATACAAGAGGAGACCGCTTCATAACAGGCGGACGAACTTACATGCAACCGCCCATGCACAAGCGGACGTGATTGAGAGAACCGCCTCTTATCTAGCGGACACGTGAAAGTGTCCAAAAAATTAACGGGTTATCTTCTTCGCCGACTCGCTCTGCAACTTGACTCGCCTTATCGTTTTAGCAGTCGGCGCCTACTAGAAATCACGCACGCGTTGCGGCCCTGTCCCCTGCGCAATCAATGAGCTGCAATCAATGGGGAGCTGCAATCAACGAGCTCAATCAATGAGCTGCTGCTATGCTGTTCTCCTTCCTCTATAAATACCACGTTCCATTTACCTTCTCCAGTGTCCTTCCAGAGGTTCCGTCCGTGGTTCCTCCTGGAGTTCCAATTCACACCATCATTTCATCTTCGTACCACTTCACTTTCACTCACTCGTTCATCTCATTTCTAATTTCCCGCTTCTCCATTTGTTTTCTTTCATCTCATTATTCTCACCTCTAGTCTCACGTATTTAAATAGAAGTTCAAACTATTTAATATGTTTAGGCATGTATACTCTGGGAATAGTTAATCTGTATCGTATTAATATGCAATATGTTTTACTGGTTTTAATTTTAATAAAGTTTGTTTCGGTTAAAGGTTTTCTCGCCATCTTTTTAATAAACCTCATGAATTTATTAAAATGCTTTACTAAGTCTGTTTTTTATTTCATCGGTTGGGAACAGATGGGTTGATTAAGCCGTAAAACTGGGGGAAACTTATTTTCATCGTTTAAGTTAGTACTCAGTTGCAAATGTAATCCCTCAACACTCCTCTGCCGTTCGCAGGCTTTTGCTCGAGTTTTCATCGGACCTTGCATTACAGGTGAACGAGTTCTTATGAGTTTTCATCGGACCTTAAGAAAATATCAGGAATCTTGCCAAATAATTATAATTAAACCAGTAGACCTAGCATGAAAGAGCAGATAATATTAATCTGATCCAGAGTCCCGTTTAGTTTATCTGTTAATTTAGTTTATTTTATCTTTCCTTTTATTTATAAAAACAAGTCAATTAATCCCCCCTCTTTGTGACACGCTTAGGTACTATAATATGTATATAGTCCCGTGGTTCGATATCCGGTCGCTTACATTTTCACTATACTACTACGACCGGGATTTGTTTGCAGCCCGACATTTATTTTGAGTTTTAATTTCTTTTCTTTTAATTTTACACCAGTTTAACCACTCAGATTATAACGTCTGCAAAATGGCGCCGTTGCCGGGGACTAGATTTATTCTAGTTCCTAAGCCCTGGATTATTCACCTGTTAATTATAAATATTTTGTTATGTTAATATTATTTCTATAATATTTTGTTTATGGTTAATATTAATTATCTACTATTTTTGTTAATAATAATTATTAATAATCTGTTAATATTAATTGGACATCTGACATTGGACACCTGACTTTGGCCATCTAACTTCGGACATCTAACTTCTGACATCTAATTACTAACTCTTATATTATTGTCATTTAATTTCCATTGTCCTTAACATTTAATTTCCATTGTCTCTAACATTTTAATTTCCATTGTCCCTAACATTAAATTTCCATTGTCCCTAACATTAAATTTTCTGTAAATTAACTACTGACATTTTTCTACTAACTTATAAATTCTTCACGTTTTTATTTTGTTGATGTTTGGTACAGCTTAATGAAAATCAAAAAAAAAAAAAGAGAAGCAGAGGCCTACCGCCTCTTGTCCGCCACTTTACAAGTGGACCACACACAGCCGCTCTGCCTCGTTACCGCCTCAAAACGGGCGGACGCCACACATACCCGACACCGCCTCGTAACGGGCGGACGAGACTCGACATTAAAAAAAAAACCGAACTGAAGCGCCGCGTTTCACTCCAGTTGTTCTTCCCCAATTCAGAGAGTTCGAACCCGACGATAGAGAAGACGAACCCAGCCGCGCGACTCCCCTCCTCTTCAATTTGCCATTTCTTCCTCAATTCTTCATCAAATTACGCAAGGTTAGTACCGAAATCTTCGTTTTTCAATTCTCTACGTTTCTATAGCTTCAAATTTGTAAATGATGAACTACATTAGGAGAAATTAGGAGCTGAAGTTTCGAATCCCTAGTTTCACAAATTCGAAAATTTCGAACTTAATTTGCTAATTTTGCCTCGAATTTGTCTTCTTTATCATAATATACATATACAAGGTTAAATCTTCACTTATTACACTTAGATTGGTTGTTTTTGATGAAATTCCAATTTAGGTATGTGAGGGTTACGAGAGTGCGTTTGAAAAACTAGCATTTTCCAACTTAAATTTGCCTTGTTTATTAAACGAATGAATTTTATGATTATAGTTTGTTATCTATGGATTTGTTTGATGACGGTATTTAAAATACCTTGAATCTGACTGAATTAATTGTGGAGAAACGAAGAATTTTAGGGGAGGTTCTGTCAAATTTTCGACAGATTTTATGTTGTATAATTATTCTGTTTATATTTCACATTCTTTGTTCATCTTATTTTGCTCAGTTGTTTATGTCAATATTAATGTTTTGTTTGATATTAATTTCTATATTATTTATTAACGTTTTTGTTGTTATTATTTGTTAATTTTTATGATGTTATCTATTTAATTTTTATGCTGTTTCGTTATTAATTTTTATGTTGCTATGTGTCTATTACTTTTCATGTTATTATTACTATGTTTAATATTTTATTTTAATTGTTATGCTGTTAATATTGTTTGCTTTTAATTTTAAAAATATATTAGTATGCCTCGTATTCGTGGTGGCGACTGTCCCGGTGCTTCTTCTTCTGCACCTTGTCTTCGGGACGACGACTTTATCTCAGCAGAGGCTCGTGCCTGGTTCGATCTAGGCAAGGATTTTATTATGGAGAGGAAATTTGAGCCGGCGGTGCTAGAGGCTGCAGGGGTGGATACTCTGTTTGCCAGGCTAGGACTTTCGTTGGTCCTAAGGTTAGGGCAGGGAGTCTTTTGTCCGGAGATGGTTAGAGAGTTTTATGCTAATGCCCGGGCGGGCAATCTGAGCATCACCTCTTATGTACGCCATCACCCCGTGGAGATCACACCATCGACATTCACTTCTCTCCTACATATCCTGGATGGTCCTGACGATATCCGAGGATTCACAGAGGAGTACTTGCAGAGGTCGAAGTCTAGGTGGCTTCAGGTTGTAGATCGGAGGATCCGACATAGAGGGGAGGAGGAGAAGGATGTCCTCCCTTTCGCGAGCTTCCCCACGCTGACTCAGAGGCTTCTCCTAGAGATCCTCAGTCATCAGATTCGCCCATCTGGGGCGCATGATGCTACTGATGAGGATTGTGCCCTACTAGACTACTTCCTAGGTCCATCTCCACCCGCTCAGCGCATCTCCTTCAGCCACATCATGTTCGGCCAGCTCCATAAGGTGGTCTCCTACCTGAGGACGAAGAAGAAGATCACTCTCATTTTTCCCTTCTTCATCGGGCTCCACCTTATCGGTTCCGTCCCACTCTCAGCAGAGGTCAAGCACGCTTTAGAGCTCCGTACAGGAAAGCGCCCAGTCACACTGCTGACTGTGCGGAGCTGGGGCTTTACGCGCTCAGATGACGGTACTTGGGTCAGAGGTACCGCTGCTCGGTCTTCCACTGCATCTTCCACAGCAGCGGGTCCCTCTACGGGAGCTACACACTCAGCTGATCCTGACCCACCGTCCGCTGACACTGCACAGGGAGAGGAGCCCTGTGTGCCGACTACTGACGTGATGCAGATCCCTGCTCCTGTTCCTATCCCGACAGATCTACAGGCTCAGTTCCAGACCTTCCATCAGAGGTTTGAGAGCTTTGAGCAGACACAGCAGAGGATTCTGGCTGAGCAGGCACGGGTGATGCAGCGCTTGGACCAGAGTGAGGAGTTGCATGCACAGACAGCGCAGCAGAATGCGCAGACCGCTCAGCTCCTAGAGCGTCTCCTCGCTCAGACAGGCCAGGGACCAGCACAGCCTCCACCACCACCGCAGTGAGTGATTTTATTTTTGTTATCTTTATTTTTATTTATTATTACTCTGTTGTTTACTAACATTTTGTAAGACTAATACTTTTAACCTTGTCAACTTTTGTTACATACAGGAAGGTAACAGTTTGGTTTACTTTATGTTTCTTTTTGTATATTATTATTTATGTTTTTCATATTATTATTTTCTTTTGGTGTCATTTGAGTTCTGCTGGCTATATATGATTTTCTTTTCAGAATAAATTCTATATCCAACATATAGCTGAACTCGCCTATGGGAGCAACCACAGTTGCTCTAGGAAATTCGATACCTTCGGTTGAACACTTGCGTGAACTTAAGTGTGAGGAACGTCTCACCCCTACCAAAACTCTAAGTGTGAGGAAGGATACCTTCCTCAATCTACGATACAAGGGGAGTTTCAGTTCTTCCTTTATTTTATTAATGTTCAACCCGTATTTATTTAATCCTTTATGAGTCTGTCATAATTTGAAAGGTCATTTTCTTGATTTTAATTCTGAACAATGAGGACATTGCTCCTCTTAAGTGTGAGGAAGGAGAGACCTTTCCCTGAAATTATGACAGTAGTTCGATAATGCCACACTCGCTTTCTGCTACTCTAAACTGCCTATAAAAAAAATTGTAAAAATGAGATAAAATAATTGTAGAAGTGTCTGAAATTATGTCAAGTGACAACTGTAAGATGGTTTTATTTAAAGGAGTTTGTATAAAATTATTTTCCATCAAAATATTCTATTTTCACTCAAAATATGATAGAACTGCTGATTGTAAAAACCAATTTAGTTTAGCTTGGGATTATGGAAATATGTGGAAAGTCAAGGAAAGAAAAGGATAAAGACAAGGTACTCCACTGTTTATGAATTTTTCTAACCAAAAACAGGCCTCGTCTATCCGGTTATTAAGTTCTTTGGGGTGCTTTAACACCTATCTACCTAAGGTCTCGTGACCTGGGATAGAAGACCCAACACCGCTACAAGGATAGAGAGAAAAGTCTGGGGTACAGAAAAATAATGCAATTTTTAAAAAAATTGGATGTTTTGTATATACAATTTGCACTTTTTTTAAAAAAAAAGATGAAAATAATAAATTGCAATTTATGTTTATGAACATGAGTATGTGGTGTTGAAAGGTATTGCGGAATAAGGCATTACTTCACACCCCTTGTCATCCCGGGTTAGAGAATTGAAATTGGTTGGAAATCCCAGGTTAATCTAACTTGTTTTCTGCAGTCTAGTTTTTCTATGCTTTTATTAAATTGTTCTTCTTCACTGTTTGTAAAAACCTACTTCTAAGAGCAGAATTATTCTTTCAAGCTGTCACTTTGTCTAAATTCCCTTCTACACTTATTTAATCTTGTTTTATTATTTTGGCTTAGAGATAATTTTATTCCTTATTTGCTTGAGGACAAGCAAAAGTCAAGTGTGAGGAAGTTTGATAAGTGCAAAACATATAGACTTTTTAAGGTTTAATCACCTTATAATTTGTAACATTTTTAGTAATGTTTCTCACTTATCTTGGGGTTTTCCTATATTTATGTTGTTATATTAACTGATGTATTATATGTGTTAAAATGTAGGAAAAATGACAAACAAAGACATATATATTATTAAGGGATTAACCAGCCACGCGACATGCACGCAGGAAGCGTGTCCGCCTCTCTGTACCGCCTCATAACAGGCGGACAACACAGATGGGCAACCGCCCCATAACAGGCGGACAACACTAAGGGAGCAACCGCCCCTTATTGAGCGGACGTGACAGAGAGCAAATACAAGAGGAGACCGCTTCATAACAGGCGGACGAACTTACATGCAACCGCCCATGCACAAGCGGACATGATTGAGAGAACCGCCTCTTATCTAGCGGACACGTGAAAGTGTCCAAAAAATTAACGGGTTATCTTCTTCGCCGACTCGCTCTGCAACTTGACTTGCCTTATCGTTTTAGCAGTCGGCGCCTACCAGAAATCACGCACGCGTTGCGGCCTTGTCCCCTACGCAATCAATGAGCTGCAATCAATGGGGAGCTGCAATCAACGAGCTCAATCAATGAGCTGCTGCTATGCTGTTCTCCTTCCTCTATAAATACCACGTTCCATTTACCTTCTCCAGTGTCCTTCCAGAGGTTCCGTCCGTGGTTCCTCCTGGAGTTCCAATTCACACCATCATTTCATCTTCGTACCACTTCACTTTCACTCACTCGTTCATCTCATTTCTAATCTCCCGCTTCTCCATTTGTTTTCTTTTCATCTCATTATTCTCACCTCTAGTCTCACGTATTTAAATAGAAGTTCAAACTATTTAATATGTTAGGCTAGTTTACGTATACTCTGGGAATAATTATTATGTATCTGTATTAATTATGCAATATGTTTTACTGGTTTTAATTTTAATAAAGTTTGTTTCGGTTAAAGGTTTTCTCGCCATCTTTTTAATAAACCTCATGAATTTATTAAAATGCTTTACTAAGTCTGTTTTTTGATTTCATCGGTTGGGAACAGATGGGTTGATTAAGCCGTAAAACTGGGGGAAACTTATTTTCATCGTTTAAGTTAGTACTCAGTTGCAAATGTAATCCCTCAACACTCCTCTGCCGTTCGCAGGCTTTTGCTTGAGTTTTCATCGGACCTTGCATTACAGGTGAACGAGTTCTTATGAGTTTTCATCGGACCTTAAGAAAATATCAGGAATCTTGCCAAATAATTATAATTAAACCAGTAGACCTAGCATGAAAGAGCAGATAATATTAATCTGATCCAGAGTCCCGTTTAGTTTATCTGTTAATTTAGTTTATTTTATCTTTCCTTTTATTTATAAAAACAAGTCAATTAATCCCCCCTCTTTGTGACACGCTTAGGTACTATAATATGTATATTAGTCCCGTGGTTCGATATCCGGTCGCTTACATTTTCACTATACTACTACGACCGGGATTTGTTTGCAGCCCGACGTTTATTTTGAGTTTTAATTTCTTTCTTTTAATTTTACACCAGTTTAACCACTCAGATTATAACGTCTGCAGCATACTTAGCGGCCAATACCATTCCTTGTATACCACGCTCGCCAAACCCACCAGGGACCAACACACAATCAGCACCCTACAAAAATAAAATAAATTCTCAAGTTCACAAGCTATTACTGTGATTTTGTACACAGAAATTGGTTTGCCCAGCTGCTTTCTCAACCATTCTAATAAAAATATTTATTCTTTCAAAGCATACTAATCAATTAATGGAAAAGCGATTTCAGACATCCCAGTGTCTTGATGAAGGGATACAGATTGTAACTAACAAACTTTGGAAATAGAGGCTTACCTTTAAGGTCTCCCAGGCAGATGCATGTGCTTCTGGTGTCTGTATAAGAAGACAAAAAAAACACGATTCACATTCAGTATATCTATTTATAGCTCTCGTCCCTTCTTTTCGTTTTGTGTATATTCAATATCTAACACAAAATATGTATAAGCTTCCAACCGTTTTTTCACTCTCATCTTCCAGATCAGAAGCAGCTATCCAGTCAATCTTGGGCTTCACAGAGCAAGAAATGCAAGCATGTTGAAGAGCCTGCAACGAAAGATCATCGATTCAGTGAGCTTACACAGGACAGGGTATATCTTACGTATATATTTGCTTACAGTAAACTAGGCTAGCAAGTATCTGACATGCAATAAGTGACTGATCACCTTAATAACAGATAAGTAAGAGTCTGAAAGACCAACATACTTCCCAACCATAGCTATCCTAACCTGCAAGTAAACTTAGAACTATATATCAGTAATATGTGGGTCGTCAAATAAAGATGAGATGTTTAGATAAAAAAAATGCTTATATAGCACTAACAAGAGCAGTAAGATTGTCAAAAGTCTCAGCCCGAGTTTTCCATTCTCCTAAAGCTGGAGGATCTTGAGCCACGCAGAGAGAAAAAATATAAATTTACTACCACCTTATTATCAATAGCAAACTACCACATAAACTGAAGAATAGGTAAAAGTACCAGTAAAATGAATAATCAGAATTAGCAACTTTGAAAAACATAAAAACATGGTAAGAACTGTATCGTACCAACAGTAAATTAAAGACAGTTGCCGCAATGCCTCAATGAATGGCATAGACTCTATACAGAATTGGAAAAAGTGCAAAAATCTGAAAACAAAAATCTGTATACTTCTTCTTCATTCCTTCTTCTCTGATTAATTCGATTTCTATCTTTCCCAAGTGTATATAAATTTACTTAAGTGCCTTAGAAGTGTGTTAGGCTCATTAACAACTCAATACAACACTGTTAACTACTCTGGTAGTTCATTTTACAGAAAACAGAAAACTGTAACTGAAAAACTGATATAACACTAGTAAAGCTCCTCAGCTCCATGTTTTTTATTATCCAGCTATATATAAATCATCAACAGAATGATAAGCATAGAACCTCGTATTACAATGGAAGAAAATAAGTGAAATGAATATAATATATATATATATATATATATATATATATGAGTGTGCGATGTACCATTGCTTGCTCAAAGTTGTGCTTATTAAAATAGCTCTGTGTTGCATCTTGCCACCCATATACTGAATACTCAGATAATAGCCAACAGACTTAGCACAGGAGGGATGACATATACTATGATAGTCGCCTACATTGCACTGGAAGTATGATATCCAACATAAAGGTTAATAATAGAATGATACACGGAACCAAAGCAACTAAATCAAATTCACTAACCTTAATGCAGACACCAAATTTTCTGTAGCACACTGAGCAAACATCAGCCCCTTTGATGACAGAATCCTGTTTAAGAATTCAAGGTTATCAAACATTCAGTGCAATTAGACTCACTAATCATCCAACACGATTTGCTTGTCCTCTTATGAATCCCCACATGCAGAAAAGATATTACGAAGGATACACATCGTATATAAAAGCTGCCCCATAACAACTTCAGAAGGACAATTTCTTCCCACAGAATTCCTAATATATCTGCATACAGCGTATTTAAAATGTTAGATTACATTACCAATAACAAACGCTTCTGCTCCTTGTTGCAGACTTATAGAGCCTTCACCACCATCCAAGAGCACTTGAAGTCTTCTATGTCTGTACCAATCTGAAAGAAGTTCAAAGCAATCACCATTATAAATGCATCCCCACTTCCGATGCAAGATACTATATACTCCTCAAAAAATAAGCATAATTATCAGTTTAGTTAACTAACTATACTATAAAAGAATTATTATTTAGTCACTTATATACTTACGGTACTCTTTAGTGTTAATACACCCTCACTATGACCTAAGTGAGTGAACCCTCAACTATGACCTAAGTGAGTGAACCCTCAACTATGACAAAACTAATACATCTATTACAAAAATTGAAGCGAAATGACATATTTTAAAAGATACTAGCTTCACAAAATTGAAGCTGCTGTACAATTTTTGTAATAAAAACTGAAGTAAACATCATTTTGAGTTCAAAAATAGACTGAATGATTTAACCAAGGTATTCTTTAACATCAATCTATTAACATGCTATACATGCTATCCTGTTACAGCGGAAAACAATGTGAAGCAATGCCCTGAATGACCCTATATCTGTTCGTGGGAGTAAAAGTATGGTGCTAAATATGAAACGCCCAAACAGCAGCACAACTCAAAGTTACACAGTATACATTTATTTAAAGCAGTAATGTAATGCGGTAGAAATATTCATTTAACCAAGGATAAAGCGACAAGTTTTTAGTTGTAGAATTTTTCAGCTCTTGGTTCATAGTACTTGATCATGAGATTTTGCATGTTTTTTGACAAACCAAAATCACTTCTTTGTTTCTTCTGTTTGTTACGGTCATTCTCATATTTCAAAGAAGTAAAAACTGAAAGAGAGTTGTATTCAAACAGCCTACAGATTAATAAAAAGGGCAGAGAAATTAAAAGTGTTACAATATCAATCAATATTCATATCAACAAAACAGCTGAAGCAGATCAGAAACATGTAAAGTATGAAAGCCAAAATATTTCCAAATAGCAGCAGTTCGAACGGAAGAATCAAAAGGGACAAAGAATTGGCCAAAAAACTATTGTGATGACCTCTGTGAACAGCAGCCAAAGTTGGCCAAATTTGTTATCTAAGCTGTAATATATAGTTTTCTATAGTTTTCTATAGTATTCTAATTTTTTTGTGCAGATTTCCGTGATCGAGAGCTCATTTCAGCTTGAATTTTCAGAGTTATTACAGAACATATTACTCATACCGGAATGGAACATCTAACACCCGTGAAATATGAAAAACAAACATAATTGATGGGTTAATAGCTGTTCATAATAGGGGCACACAAGGTAACACTTGCTCAGTTCAACAGTAAGATTATTTCCTGAACAGAGAACTGCAAGACAGATTTAAACTACACCAAAACAGATTGTGCAATGCATGTTCATAATCAATGTACTAGTGCAGATCGGTTCTGTTCATAATGGGCAGCTTTAAGCAGCTCGATTTGTCAAGATTTAAGGTACTTCAGTTAACACATTTAAGGTACTTCAGTTAACACATATCATAGTTAAAGATTGTGCATCACTTGAATACTATTTCATTAAGCAAAAGAAGAAATACCTGGTGTAACAAGCAGCAGCAACTCAGGTGCATAACTGAGTAGTAATTCAGGAGCAAACCGATCAGCAATTCAGTGCATAACTGAGCAGCACTTCTGGAGAATAACTGAGCGTAAATTGCAAGTTTCAGGTTGCAATAATAATGACACTAAATAATGTATAAATTGGATTCAGGTTGTCACATAGATAGTGTAAAATTCGGTAGAATCTGGGCAAAATTTAGCAGCAACAAGGGAGAGTACTATATTCATTTCCTTACATCTAAAAACAGCCATCAAACACTGGGCAGCAAAACTGAGCTAACAGCCTATCCACGTGATAATTAGGGGTTAAAGATACCCGAGCCGCTAATATAAATGACAACTAACACAACAACACTTGTAATGACCTCTAGCAATACAGGTGATACTACAAATGACAGTGTTTACAAATCATGGTCAGATGATACATCAAAAAAATACTAAGGAAAAAACTTAACTACCAAATTACCATTAGAATCTTCATGGTCACACTCTCACTTGGAAAGTGGGGACTCAGTTGCACGGACTCGAGTACTTGGTATAGTAGATGAAGAGATTGTTTTCACTTCCAGTTTCAGAAGCAACTATCCCTTGAATGTCTTCACTGACAATAAAAGCTGTAAAAACAAATGAAAAACTGTTGTATAAGTAAATTGCATTTAGATAGTAATTGAAATGGTGAATATAAATGGCATCACCAATGAAATATGTGGATGCTAAATACTGTAACAGGTTTTCATAAGAAGAAACTTGTACAGAGAATATAAATATGACAATAATTTGAAGCGGTGGTAATAAAATGAAATGAAGTACAAACTGGACTCACAAAATTGAAGCTGCTGTACAATTTTTGTAATAAAAACTGAAGTAAAACATTTTGAGTTCAAAAATAGACTGAATGATTTAACCAAGGTTATTCTTTAACATCAATCTATTAACATGCTATCCTGTTACAGCGGAAAACAATGTGAAGCAATGCCCTGAATGACCCTATATCTGTTCGTGGGAGTAAAAGTATGGTGCTAAATATGAAACGCCCAAACAGCACAACTCAAAGTTACACAATATACATTTATTTAAAGCAGTAATGTAATGCGGTGAAAGATTCATTTAACCAAGGATAAAGCTGGATCAGAAATTTTTGCGAAAGATGTGCAATTCAAGTTACAAGAAAGCATTTAACCATGATTGTTCGAAGTGCTGAAACAGAAACTTAATTCTGTATCAAAATTTCATAATATGTTAGTGTTTTCGGTTGCTTTTTTATCAGACCATATACCCCCTGTCTCTGCCAATGATGTAGCAAGGCTTGAGCTTCATGAGAACTGGAAGGACAGAATACCTTTTGCACTTACTTGCTTCAGATTTTAGAAATGGATTAAAGATTTTAGAAATGGATTAAAGATTTTTTAAAAAATTTAATTTTAAAAACAGGAGCCTCCCTTCCTTAAATCTCAGCTTGCTACTGAACATTTTTGATTTTGCGTCATTGCAAACAGCTTCTAAGACGAGTGCATTATACAAAAACATGGTAATACGTAACCTCTTTAGGCCAAAGCTTTTTAGACTTAAATAAAAAAACAAGTGAAGTAATAGCAAGACGTGAGATACCAAATGCTATGAAGAGGTTTTGACAGTAAAGGAGAGCAACAATTTTATCAACAAATAGATATATAATGAACAGATAACAAAGATCAAAAGCAGTTTTTGAAGCAGTCTAAACCTTACAGCAACTGAAACAGGTACAGCCGTACAGGCTTTCTAAGCAAAATTTGTGGCCGTAAATCAGATTTGTGCAATAATGAACCAAAAACCAATTTCTAAGAAAATGGCTTTGTATGAATCACGACAGCTGCAATGATTCCGTTATCTTTGGCAGTTAATGCTTAAAAACATAATATTCAGTAGTGGTAATTGATTGACCAATGATTGAAACAACCTTATAGCCTCATACTAATATTTGGAAATTAATACTAACACCTACATCATTAAATAATGACCTGATAAGTGACGCTTGGACATAAGAAAAAAAAGAGGATCGGATGATATCATTGGAAGGAGGGCACAACTTGACTGAAATTGAAGAACTGACTACATCAGTCCTATTAGTTGATGTTACAAAGAGATATGTCAATCCCCTGAGACAAAATCTAAGTTATTCAGTAAACAAACTATGTTCAGCTATGCACTCTCCATATAGTCATTGGCGGGCATGTTTGATCAAAGTCATCAAAACGTGCAACAGAACTTCAACAAGTAGCCAATTCATAACCAGATGAAGAACAACAGCAGAAGAACGTTCAAAGACAAACCAGAACCACCACCGGATCGAAAGAAGGAAGCAAGAACAGTGAGGAAGGTGACCTGAGCTCGAATTCGTCGGGTCTGCTACAGCTTCCTTCGTGTCTTGCTTCTAGTGAACTGGAGCAGCGAACTAGGCGGCTATCGTGGTTAGCGATGAGCAACGGAGGAGATGCCAGGGCGACGGTGAACGAGCAGTTGTGAGGTTGACGGCGAACTGGGCAGCGAAGAGGTTTACGCTTCTTTGTTCAATTGGAGCAGACGAATCGGTGTATTTTGGCGAGGATGCAGCGACGTCTTTGCGATTGCGGTGGAGGTTTTGGAGACGTCGAAGGGGGCAGAACGAAAATTTTGAGATGTGGTTTTGGTGGGTTCGCGGGGGAGAGATGGTAATTAAGAAGGAATAATTAAGAAGGAATATAACACGGTTGCTTACTAAACGTGTTAAAAGGTCTTAACATACAACTCGGTTTCAAAAACAACCGTGTTGTAAAACTCTTCCACTTTTTTTAACACGCTTCTAACAAAACACCGCGTTATAAAATTACCCCTTATAACACGGTTTTAACACAACCGTATTAAAAAGCTTTTTTCCAGCGTTGGTTTATTTTCGTTGCGTATTATAACACGGTTATGTTACAAAACCGAGTTGTAAAACGTTTTATAACACCATTACTTTAAAACCGTGTTATAAAATGCGTGTTATATAATTTTTTCTACTAGTGTGGGTTTCTTACCGGGAAAGTAGAGAAACCCGATGAATCGGATGTGATTCGGCGAGGAGCTTGGGAAAGATCGAATTCCCTGGTGCTGTCGTGGCTGAAGATGTCGCTTGGTCCAACCATTGCCGAGAGCGTTAGGTTTGTGATGATCCCAAGGAGCTCTGGGATGAATTGTTGAAGCGATTCGAGCACACCAACCTTGCCGTCATCCATGGCCTGAAACGAGAAATCTCGGAGGTTAGACAAGGCGAAGAAAGCATAGCAGATTATTATACCAAATTAAAGAGGGCGTGGGGTGAACTGGACTTAGCTTCTCCTTTTCCCAGGTGTACGTGCTCCGGTTGCACTTGCGGGGCCAGAGAATCCCTCAAGAAGTTGAGAAATCAGGATAAGCTAGTTCACTTCCTCATGGGGTTGAATCGGAAGTATTTGTCCATCAGGGGACAAATACTAGCGATGAAGAATATACCGACACTAGAGGAAGCTTTCGCTCTGGTGGTTCAAGAGGAAGAACAGAGGGGAAATTCTTACCAGAACGACGATTCAATGTCGTTTTATAGCCAAGCCAACACTGGAGGAGAAAGTTCAAGAAACACCCCGAGAAGATTCGACAAGAAGAAGGTGTCGTGTTCTTATTGTAAGAAACTAGGGCACAGTCAAGAAGAATGTTTTCAGAAACTTACTTGCAGTAATTGCAAGAAACCAGGTCACACCGTGGCAGATTGTTACCAAATTCATGGCCGAGACAAAGTCTTAGCTCGAAGGAAGAAGGCGTTTGCAAACGCGGTTTCGGATCCAGAGCCAAGTAACAACACAGAAGCTCAGGGAGAAGGTTTAACACCCAGACAAATTCAACAGATTGCAGAGATGTTCCGCAATAAAGCCACAGATGCGAACACAGAGGGAACCGACTATTGTAACTTCTCAGGAACAATACCTTCTGTGTTAGCAATAAATTTGCCTAATGAGTAATTATTCTGGCAACACATTCAAAGGACGTGGCTTATAGACTCTGGAGCAACCGATCATATGTCGGAGCTAATTGCATGTTTGAAAAACTGGAGAAGATTAGAGAGGGAAAGAACTGTACTCTTACCGGATGGAAGCCCGCAAGTCGTAACACTTGTCGGAGATGTGAGATTAGGAAACAATACGAGATTAAAGGAAGTACTTTTGTACCGGATTTCATGTTTAACCTAGTATCGGTGGCGAAAATGGTAAAGCAATACGATTGTGCTCATCTTGATTCTTCTGGTTGCTATGCTCAGGACCGTATCACAGGGGAGAGTAGCAAGGTAGGAGACGGTCGGTCGAGATAATTTGTTCGTCTTGGATGCGGGCAGTCTTGACGCTTGGGCCAGGAGCAAATTGGGCCGCTCCAGTCTTTCACACACTAGCAGATCCGGCGCTATACAAGACAGACGCGAGAATGGACCGGGTCGACAGATTGTTTTGGGCTGCTATAATGATGTAGCTAATGTAGTTAGCCCAAAGGCTTTAGATATGCACATAAGGCTAGGACATGTGCCTTTTCGAAAGCTTGTAAAACTCGGGATAATAAAAGAGACTGATTTTTCTTCAGAATATGCCTGCGATGTTTGCTACAAAGCTAGAGCACAACGTTTACCATTTGCCAATTCCACAAGTAGAACCAAGAGAGCTTTTGAGATGTTGCATATTGACGTTTGGGGCCCCTTTAGTACCAACACATATAACGGGTACAAGTACTTTGTGTGTTTCGTTGATGATTATACACGTACTACTTGGGTTACTCTTATTAAGCAGAAGGGACATGCTTGGGAGACAATAGTTAACTTTCTTAGAATGGTGGAAAGACAATTTGATGCAAAGGTCAAAGTGGTGAGAACAGATAATGCCAAAGAGCTGGGGTGTTCTAATGAAGGAAAAGCTTATTATATGCAACAAGGAATTGTTCATCAAACAACTTGTTCTTATACACCCCAACAAAATGCCATAGTAGAAAGGAACACAAATATCTACTGGAAACAGCAAGGGCAGTTTTCTTTCAATCCAACGTTCCACTTGAATACTGGGGAGAGTGTATTCTGTATGCAACCTTTCTGATCAATCGTCTGCCTACCAAGGCACTGAATGGAGTGACACCATATGAGAGCTTGTATGGTAGCAAACCCTCATATCATGAGATTAAGCCTTTTGGATGTTTGTGCTATAAGACAATTGTTGGTCCAAAAGGGGGAAGTTTGAGCCACGTGGGGAAGCTTGCGTTTATTTGGGAGATGATCCAAGGAAAAAGGGGTATAAGATCATGAGTATGGAGACCCGTACTGTTGAGGTCTGCCGGGATGTTAAGTTTCATGTACATGATTACCCCTTTCACAACGTGAGCATGCAACACCCAAGACCAACAAATTTGGAGGAGAATCAGAATCCTATGCTCATAGATGAAGACCCACCTTTATTGCAAGCAACCCAGCTGATATGGAATCTTCTCCAGCTCAAGAGGCAACAGATTCTAATCAGACAGGATTGAGACGTTCAAGTAGAGAAGTCCACAAGCCAGGATACTTGAATGATTATATGTGCAATTCCTGTTTTCAACAAATTCTTGATGAACGAGTGTATGGAACCGCGACACCTCCTGATCGTTCTGTTGCTCATTGTGTTAGTTTAACAGAAACTACACCACTAAAACTGTGGCACTGTTTTCCATGGCTTCTCATGCTAAGACATCCCTTCCAGATATGTCTGAACCATACAGTTATCAAGCCGCTGCACAACATGAACATTGGCGAACTGCCATGCATAAGGAGTTACAAGCATTAGAAGCGAATGATACATGGGATATTGTTACTTTGCCACGAGGGAAGAAGTTGGTAGGATGCAAATGGGTCTACAAAGTCAAGCTCAAATCCGATGGATCGTTAGAACGGTATAAGGCCCGTTTAGTGGCCAAGGGGTTCACTTAACGTCATGGTCTTGACTACCACGAGACTTTTTCCCCATTGGTCAAGCTCACGACGATCCGATCTCTCATTGTTGTGGCTCTCAGTAAAGGATGGATTATTCACCAGCTCGACGTTAATAATGCTTTCTTGCATGGTGATCTTGATGAAGAAGTCTATATGCGATTACCTCAGGGTCTAGAGGTCACAGGGACAAACAAGGCATGTCGGTTGCGCAAATCATTGTATGGGCTCAAACAGGCCTCTAGACAATGGTTCTCCAAACTGGCCAGCTTCCTTCACACCCTTGATTTTGTCCAGTCAAAGAATGATTATTCCCTTTTCTACAAGGAAACAACCCAGAGCAAGATATACATCGCAGTTTATGTGGACGATATGTTGATCGTTGGAGCTTGTCAGCAGGAAATAGATAGGATTAAGCGGGCTCTAGACCTAAATTTCCGTATCAAGGATCTAGGAAGCTTGCATTATTTCTTGGGAATAAAGTTTATTCCATATAATCAAGGCTATATTCTCTCACAACGAAAGTTTTGCTCGGAACTCTTACATGAGTACGCAAATACAGATGAAAGGACTTCAAAAGGCCCAATGGTTGTGGGCAAACAATTGCGTGTCGATGATGGGACATCTCTCACGGATCCTACACTCTACAGACGATTAGTTGGTAAACTCAACTACTTAACTAACACCCGTCCATATATCAGTTTCACAGTGCAGGTTCTTAGCCAGTTTATGAAAAATCCCAGTGATGTTATATGGAGGCAGCCATGCACTCTTCGTTATATCAGAGGAACCTTAACTATGGCATCGTTTTGCCAAGATTCTACCCCTAGTCTTGATCTTACTGCTTACTGTGATTCTGATTGGGCTGCTTGTCCAAACACCAGGAAGTCTGTATCCGTTATTTCATTTTCCTAGGAGACAGTCCTATTTCTTGGAAGACCAAGAAGCAAGGCTCGGTGTCTCTCTAGTGCAGAAGCAGAATACCGTTCCTTGCGACGGGTAACAGTGGAATTGACATGGCTTACACGACTACTGCATGAACTAGATGTCCCACACATCACTCCTGTACCGGTCAAGTGTGACAACCAATCTGCTATATATATAGCACGCAACCCCGTCTTTCATGAACGTACAAAACACATTGAAATTGATTGCCATTTTGTCCGGAAGAAGATTCAACAAGGTTTGGTGGACATCACTTACACTCATACTTCTAATCAATTGGCTGATATGATGACAAAGGTTTTACCAGGAGTCAAATACAAAGAACAACTACCGCGTGTCGGCATGCGTGCAGATGACAAGTCAAGCCTTGGTAACCTTGCTTACCAACGACTTGAGGGGGGGTATTGGGCTAGTATACAGCCCAGTCCAATGTTTAGCCCAGTGCAACGTTAGTTTACAAATTTGATTCTTTTATCTGTAAACATCTTAATGCTAGATTAGTTAGGATTTTGCTAAACATAAATATTTATCTTTACAGAAAGATAAATTAGCTCATTAGTATATAATCATAGTTAGGCTATTAGTTTTGTAATACAACGCTTTACACATAGTACACATACGAAAGTCAAATTCTCTCATCTTCTTCTTCTTGCTTCAATCGTTTCTGACTTCATGTTTTCCAATAATGACTGAGGTTAGCTTCCTATCCATTCTCTTCCATAATTTAATTTTCAAACCTTTATATAATTCCTACAACATCGATCCCAAATATTCATTATTTCATGTGAATCATAAAACTCCTTAAGGTTTCTACTAACCTTTATAGTTTAACATTAAGACCTTATGCTTAATGTTATACAATATGATTCTTTACCTTATGCAAAACTTACTCTTAATCTATGTAATTCTTAGCCATACCTAAAGTCATTCAATATTACATTTCTCCCACCAAATATTTTCCAATCTTACAATCTCATCCCAATTTCACATATCTTATAATTCTAACTTCTCATTTAATTTTATACATAATGTCAACCCAAACTCTTCATAATTTTAGAACAGAGCCCTAGTGGTCTATTCTGATTTTCACACTAATCTTTTTCATATTTACATTTTGACCCCACATATTTCCATATACTTACAATTCACCACTAATCTTATAATGCGTACATTTTTACTTAATTTAATTCCAAAGTCTCAACCCAACTTCTTCAAATTGCCAAACATCCCCCATACTATCTAGTTTATTTTCTGCCCATAAACTTTCCAGAAATTTCCAATTGCCAACCCATAAGTTTTTCCAACTTCCAAATTCACCATTTAACTTTCCTAAGTTCATATTTTCAATATTTCTTCTCTTATTTGGTCAACACCCTAAGTCCACCTAGGTTTGACCAAAATATACAGCCTTACACCATATTTTCTAGAATTTACAGTTTGGGCCCACAAGTTTCCCAAACTTTACAATTTACTCTCAAATCTTACTTAAACTTGTATTTTCATTTCTAACCCAAATCAACCTCTAACTTTCGGCTATGCCATCATCTAACACTCCTAAATTCAGTTTAATTACATTATACAACCTATCCTTTAGGCATATCAACACCAAAACATCTAATTAACTTTAAATCACTTTTAAACCCAAATTTAGCACTAAACCACATCCAAACACTTCCTAATTTCGTAGGTATTTTTCCACCAACTTTTTGAGGTGGTTTAACTCATCCAAATAGTCCTTTAACATCAGATTTACATACCGACTTTGATACCATATAAGTCCTTAACATTTAAAGCATTAAAAACACCAAAATACTTATAAACTTAGCATAAACTTGTGGCCATAATATGAGCCATAAAATAAATTTCCAACAATAATAAAATAACCATAAAACAACAATTATATTTAACCATATCAACTCCTTTACCGTCAAGGTTTATTTTTAACATAAAACTCCTTAAACTTAAGTTAATGTGACATTTAAGTCCTTAAATCCTTGGTAGACATAATCAATTATGTTAGTATAATTTTATGTCATTACTTAGATCATTTTAGACCATCTTTTAACCCATGTTCTTGGCTATAATTAGTTCCCACCATTAACAAACTTTAAAACATCAAAAATGAGTCTTAAGTTTAGAATTTTACCCTTAAGCTCCAAGCTAAGTTTTTTAACTTCTAAAGCTAGCTTTCCTCTAAGATTTTCGGCCCTTTTGTAGACATGGGGAAAAGTTAGATTTTTGTATCAAACTAAACATTAAAGGGTAGATTAAGCTCTTAAGGCTTAAGATCTAAATTACTCTTGTAAAGGTAGATTTTCCATGATTTTTCTTCCCCTCTCCTTGCTTGATTCTCGACCACACAAGCCCTTAATTGGCTCTCCATTTTCATCCATTTAAAGAATAGGAAGAAGAGTAGTGTTGGGGTCTTTAGACTCCTAATACAATCAAAGGAATTAATGAAGGGCTTAAAGCACAAAAATTAATGTTCTAGGAAATGAGCTTTTACCTTGTAGTCTCCAAGTGAGATTCATACTCCATATTTTCGGTCAAGCTAGGAGCATGAGGTTAAGAGTTATCTCCTTGATTGATCTTAGAGTAGAAGGTAGTTAAGGCCTTAAAAGAACTAGTTTTCATGACTCACCTTTGGTTGAAGTTAATCTTGCTTTGAGCTTGATTTTTCCTTGTAATTTTTGGCCAAGGAGAGGGGTTGAAAGCTCCCAATTTTTGAGTGAAAAAGGATGAATAAATGGGTCAAATGAGCCTTATTTTCGGATCTCAAAAGTGAGAGAAAAGACTTAAGGTTTTAGAGCACATTTCTTACCTTTGTTTGCTTGAACTTTGGCTAGTCTTCCGCCATTGTTTTCTTCAGATTTTTGACCCAAAAGTGACAGATTTTTGGCAATGAAATGGAGGATAAGAGTGGGTGATTTTCTTGTTGAATAAGGAAGAAGGTTTAAGAGGAAAAAGAGTAAGGAAATTACTTCACCATTGATGGCCTTCCCTGGAGCTTAAAGAGGAAGAAGAAGGAAGAAGGTGAAGGATGAACTTTCGGCCAGAAGAGAGTATGGATATTGAAACCATCAACATGGGAGGAATGAGTGAAATGAGGATGTGTAAGAGTGTAAATAGGATTGTGAGTTGGGTTCCTTAGGAGAGAAAACTTTCATGACTTTAGGAACCTTCCTCTTAAAGTACATTTGCTTTTGCTTTTTGGTTTCCCTCCATATTTGGCCACTCCCTTAGGATAATATGGGGTGTTTTTGTAATTCTTGCAACTTATAATATTAAGGTGTTACATGTTATGCATTTGAACTTGTTTCATGTGTTAGGTTGTAACTTGTGTAGATAGCTTGTTCTAAGATGTATTTCTTTGTGTTATGGTGCATTCCTTTGTATTTTGAGTGACTTTACTATTCATTGTAACTAGTTACAGTATGTTTTTTTATTCACTCATGACATTTGTGCTCTTAATTCATGTAATGGTATATTACATGTTACACCAACTTTATTAGTTAGTTTCTCTTTATAATTACTCCCACATTAGTCCAATATTTTATGTAAGGTTTAATGACCTTTTTGGACTATATGTATTTGTTTATATAAATGCATTTAGAGATTATATAACTCCTAAATCATTTTAGGGCTCATTAGCCTTTATAATTAATTATTTAATCCTTAATTATCTTTCATAAACCTTAGGGGTATTTCAACCCCAAAACCCTCTAATTTGACCATTGACCGATGACTAATGACTATTGACCGGTGACTAGTAAATGTTGACTGACAATTAATGATCGTTGACCGGTAGCTGGCAGTCGTTGACCATTGACCGGCATCCATTGACCGATTATTTATTTTACTTTCGTGAGCTCAAACAAATAACTAAGAAAATCAAAGGGAATTCTTTTTCATTTCCCTTCATTCCCTTTCCCAGTTCCATTCTTTCCCCGCTCAAAACAGACGCCCCCTTAGTTTAATTCTTACCAAATAAGTGAGAGTTATGTTGAGTCTGATACCCCCATCTCACATCGGGATATGAGTAGTACAGTGATTAGTTTGTAAAAATACATATAGGTTGACTACAACAAAAAAGCCTTTCACTTTTATGTCCAAATGAAGACAAAAGACTTAAAGTGATTATTTTTCAAACTCGAATGGCTTGAGAGATACGTTGCTGGACAATTATCCATATGGGTGTTAAAAATGGTATCAGAGCGGGCTCGGGACCTTGTCGGGATGGACTATCCGACACCTACCAATGAGGTCCTTGGGACTTGGATAGTAAGGTGACAAGGACATCGCGTTCTTTGAGTTGGAGAGTATGCGATACC
This sequence comes from Limonium bicolor, assembly GCA_023374045.1. Classification (NCBI taxonomy): domain Eukaryota; kingdom Viridiplantae; phylum Streptophyta; class Magnoliopsida; order Caryophyllales; family Plumbaginaceae; genus Limonium; species Limonium bicolor. The sequence goes on from CM041780.1 coordinate 193,026,320, forward strand.
CGCATCGCACACCGGGATATAAGTAGTGAAGTGATTGGTTTATATACTTATGATTTGATGACATCAACTTTTAGGCCCAAGTGAGAACAAAGGGCTTAAGGTGGCTAGTTTTCAAGTCAAATAGTTTGAGAGCTAGGTTGTTAGGCTCATATGGGTATTACAATTAAGAGTTTAGAGCGTGAGACTTTAAATCTAATTTCATAACTAGAGATAAAATGAGGTGAGAGTGCAACTTAGAGGGTGAAAACTTAATGTTCTTAATTATAGTTACATAAATCCATGAAATCACGTACCCAAAAGTTTTACACTCTTTAATATATTAAGTAATGCATGTGTATATAATTATAATTATAATGAATCAATACATATAAAATTTTAAATGATATTGCTACATCCTTAAATACTTGTCATAACATAAAGAATTAGTAAGACCTATATATTGTCATTGATACAACAATAAACTTATAAGAAATAATACATTATAAATGAGAATTCATTCCAATTCTTTTTAGGAACCAAACAACTTAAAATCTTCCATTCTAATTTACCTGAGCAACCAAACATCATGATAGCAAATAGTTTGCATTAATATTTCCTTTGATATGTCCATTTCATTTCATCTGTAATTTTCCCAGTTTTGCATCCAACACCTTCCGTTCAAATTGGTTTTCTTTAATTTTTGTTCAAGTTTAGGAGATGCTTAAACGTTGTTCGTAGTTGATAAAACTCTATGTGGACGATGTTAAAGTGTTTTCTCGGACCTATGTCGAATCCCAAGTGTTTTGAGCTCACATGTGACCTGTGCGATCCAATGAAAACAAGTTCAGAGTAAGTTTTTTTTTTTGATTTGTGGCACAAGTTGGTTTCCTCTTATTGTTGTTTAGCTTAGAAAATGCTTAAAACGTTGTCCATAGTTAGTGAAACTTTACATGGACGATGTTAAAGTGTTGTTTTTTGGACTTATGTCAAATCTCAAATTTTGTAAACTCACATGTGGTACATGATGCTTAATGAAAACATGTTGGGACCAATGCAATGAAGATGGCGATGATGAGATTCTCTACTCGAGTCTGGAGTGTAATTCTATAACCACCTCGATCGGAATGCGGTAAAGCATATGGGTCATGATCTTGACCCTTCCAGTGTTATATATTGGGCACCCATCATCAGCAGAAGCTTGCTGATTAATGTGTACTTCTTAGTTCTCTTAGGGAATACCATAAAAAGAAAGTATTTAGATTATGATCGTGTGAAAGTTTCTAAAGATGTATCTCATGTCAAGTGTATACAAAGAGCATATAATAGTTGCTTATAGTATATATCAGTGTGCAATGTTAATAGACGAAGTGGATTGAAAGGTAACCAAATACATACTGGTGCCACCGTTTGGTCATCAGTATGTTTATATCTCTCACCTAGCATCGAACTTCCAGACTAGATTGTGTAAGAAGAAGTCCCACACCAAATTTGCGGGTTTGGTTCTCAAAAAAAGGAAAAAGGAATTGAAACACTACAACAAGGTACAATTTAATTTTGCCAGTCGTGTCATCGAGATTGACGCATGTCATTGTCGGCATACTGCGTCCAAAAATTTAATTCAATCTCCCTCGTTGCCTTTCCCGGATGAATCTTTCTCCCAACTTCATCCTTTATTACAAGAGTCGAGGGTCAAAGGTCAAAAGTCAAAACTCATTTCCCAGACGAAGCTGCATCTTCATCTTCCCATTACTCCCTCCCTTGGACGATTTAGGAAGTGGGGATATGGCAGACCAATTTCAATTTGACATGCAGCAGTTAAACTCTCTAGAGCTTAGTTTTAAAAAATTGCTTCAACTTGCGCACCTTCTCATCTTGTTGGAGCTTCAGTTTTGTCTCCAAGGAATTCTTTATCCGTCCCAGTTCGTCGTGGGGTGCACACCTCACGCTGTCGAATCACCCGGCGATTGAGGTCAGGTTCTGACACTTCCAACCCCCCCCCCCCCCCCCCCCCCCCCCCCCCCCCGACGGTGTAGACCAATCATCTTCCTTAAACGTTTTGTTGTCGAGGGTTCCTTTTACCAACCGCGTTTGCGTATTATATAATGAGTCCCATGAATAATACTTGTTCTTGACTTGTATGTGCTTTATATGATTCGGCTTGTTGCTGCAAACTGTTGACAATGGTTAGCTGACCTCAATTCTCTACATCTAAGTCGTTCGTTGACCTCATTGCAGTTCCACTGTACTTTCTTTTTAAGTTGTTAGTTGTCACCTGCATGCACTTGACCTCTTACGTAATCTATTGATGGATTCTTCCAAGTTTTGCTTTCAAAAATTACTAAAATGATCTCTGAGCGCTTATGTGTACGAAAGTTGTAGGCTTAGGAGTCAACTGGTAATGAAGTTGACCATGGTTTGGTAGCAGCTTCACTAATTAGCTTTTCACGGATCTTACTGGCAATCTCTGTTGTTGTGATCATCTAGACTTGAGAATGCTAGAAGAGAATTAGGGTCACGCAAGACTTTTGCTGTTTAGAGAGGTATGAGATGATGATCTCCATCTCGCCCATGTACAAGCGGGTAGCTACCACAGCTGTATCTTTTGTAATCCTGGTATCTGTAGCTCATTACATCCTCAACTCAGCTGAGCTTTCAAGAAGCCTTTTTGGTACTAGTCAACTCTGGACTTCGTCGTCATTGACAAATGGGACCAATGAAGATGGTTTGCAGCTCAATCAAGAGACAGATCATCAGTTGCCAGCTGATTTAAATGAGTTCGTGGCTTACCGAGGTGCTCCTTGGAGGCGTGAGATTGGACAGTGGCTTTCTGTTTGTGATTCTATTGCTGAAGATGTAAATGTATCTGAGGTATTTGAAGATCAGTTTGTTTTCTTAGTTTGATTTTCAATATCTCAAAAGACCATTTTACCTGGATGTTAGGCCTTGTATATGTGTGAGTTCTTGTTGAGCAAGTGATGATGTTTTTCTTGCAGCAAATCAGCGGGAACACCTGCAAAAATAATTGCACTTCTCAAGGGGTGTGCAATCTTGAGCTGGGGCAATGTAGATGCTTTCATGGGTTTAACGGTTTGTACTAATATGTTCTCTTTACTTATCCTAAGTTTTTGCGGGTTTCCTTCTTTGAGTACTGAGTTTGTTACATTATTTGAGTCGGCAAAGTAAAAATATCATTTAGGTTATTTAGTTGAACTGTTCCCAAACTCCCAAATCAAATTTGATTACTGAATTATCTCCCTATGGTGCAGGGGAGGATTGCTCTGAGAGAGCTCAACTGCAATGCAATTATCCAGGATCTCCTGAGCAACCATATGGGAAATGGGTTGTGTCAATCTGTTCTGCCCATTGTGATTACACAAGGGCAATGTGCTTCTGTGGACCGGGAACTAAGTACCCTGCGCGACCTCTACCGGAGTCATGTGGGTTCAAATCGAAGTATGTGTATCTTCATGTATTCAACTTTTCTCAATCTCATGTTTCTTCTCTAGTTCCTCTTCAACAGTCTTATTAGCTGCTCCCTGTGTATATACTTCAGTATACCCAAACCTGGTGGTAGTCCCTTGACCGATTGGACAAAACCTGATTTAGATGTATTTACAACAAACAATAGTTTTGAAGGGTGGTGCAATGTGGACCCAGAGGATGGATATTCAGGAAAGATGAAGTTGAAGGATGATTGTGATTGTAGATATGATTGCCTTGGTGGACGGTTCTGTGAAATTCCTTTGCAATGTAGTTGCATAAACCAGTGCTCTGGCCATGGTAAATGCCGAGGTGGATTTTGTGAGGTAACATGTTCTCAGAACTGCTAGTATACATCTATCTCATTAGATTACAGCAATTTGATGGTATTGGTAGTACTGTATGTTTATGGTGATATGGATTATGATTCAATTTGTTCTATTTATCTGTGCGCAGTGCCTGGAGAGTTGGTATGGAGTTGACTGTAGCATTCCATCTGCTTTTTCTCCCATTAATGACTGGCCTAAATGGCTTCGTCCATCTCAGCTCTATATCCCAGATACTGCTGATCAGTCCATAGATAACCCTGTCACGCTAAATGCTGTCATTGAGAAGAAACGTCCCTTGATATATGTTTATGACTTGCCCCCGGAATACAACAGCTTGCTACTAGAGGTAATACAGTCTGGGATAAGACAAAGATTTATAACCCATTTTTTTTAATAAAAAGTGCTCATCTTATCCCTGTTACGGTTATGGCAGGGAAGGCATTACAAGTTTCATTGCGTAAACAGGATCTATGATGACCGCAATGCCACAGTCTGGACTGATCAGCTATATGGTGCTCAGGTAGGTGTCAAAAAGGCCAAAGTTACATGGATCAAATGCCTGAATTTGCATTATATGAAACTCAGATGTTGTGCAGATGGCAATCTATGAAAGCATTCTTGCAAGTCCTCATCGAACTCAAAATGGGGAAGAAGCAGACTACTTCTTTGTTCCTGTTCTTGATTCTTGTATCATTACCCGTGCAGATGATGCACCCTACTTCAGCATGATGGTACTCTTCTCATACACAGTTCTGTTTTCATCTGATCTGCATTATATGGTATGATAAGGTTGAGTTTCCAGATAATGAGTATTTACTGTACATGTGGTACATCCAGGAACACCAAAACCTAAGGAGCTCTTTTACTTTGGATTTCTACAAGGAGGCTTATAATCACATCCTTACACAATATACCTACTGGAATCGTTCTTCGGGAAGAGATCACATTTGGGTAAGTCAGGGAGAATGATTTTTGCTGTTTCCTCTCATTCTCTAGATAATCTTAACAGTCTTCGAGGTGCTTCTACTACATCTCTTGAGATAATTACACTTGTTTTCCTTTGAAGGCAGTTCTTTTCATGGGATGAAGGCGCTGTTATGCACCGAAAGAGATATGGAATAGTATGATGTTAGTTCACTGGGGCAACTCAAAATTCGAAGCATAAATCATCAACAACAGCTTACTGGCTTGATAACTGGGATCAAATATCAGCTGAAAGAAGAGGCAATCACTCATGCTTTGATCCCAGCAAAGACCTTGTTCTTCCTGCTTGGAAAAAACCTGATGCTGGTTCTTTGAGGTCCAAGCTCTGGACTAGGTACATTGTGAACTTCCCATTTCATTCTGTTTGCTTTCTAAGGATAATTGATTGTTTCTCTCCCCATTTTGTACCAGATCTGGCATAACGTCATTCTGTAAATGTGTCATCTGTTTGCAGGCCCCTTGAGAAGAGGAAGAACTTGTTTTACTTCAATGGAAACTTGGGACCAGCATACGAGAGAGGGAGACCAGAAGTCCAGTAAGTTTCTGCTGTAAACGAAATTCGGATCTGGTTAATGTGCTGTTTTTAATCTACTGGTTCATGCATGTCAATCTCCTAGTTAATACTCTGAACTAGACAGCATGAGCGTACGAATTTGAAGTTGTTTAACAATGATGTTTGATTAAGCAGATATAGCATGGGCATCAGGCAGAAAGTTGCAGTAGAGTTTGGTTCAACTCCTAACAAGAAGGGAAAACTTGGAAAACAGCATCAGGCGGATGTTATTGTGACCCCACTTCGCTCTGAAAATTATCATGAAGATTTAGCTTCTTCTGTTTTCTGTGGTGTATTACCAGGTGATGGGTGGAGTGGTAGAATGGAAGACAGCATTCTCCATGGCTGCATTCCTGTGATCATTCAGGTAGTGTTTGTTTACCATTATTAGAATGCATGCTTTCCATTCGGGATCGGTGGAGAAAGCAAACACAGCTTCGATCTTGTCAATATGTGAAATGCATCTTTGTTTTGGATGGTGGTCAGGACGGGATCTATCTTCCATATGAAAATGTGCTCCACTTTGATAGTTTTGCTGTTCGGGTGAATGAAGATGAAATTCCCAACTTGATTAAGATACTCAGGGTATATATCTTCTTTTCCTGTTCTAAGTTGAACCGAACCGTCTAAATGATTTGGTCTGAGTTGTTATGGATGTTGTTCATCTTAATTAGGGAATTAATAAGACAGAAATACAATCAAAGCTAGCAAATGTTGAGAAGATCTGGCAACGCTTCTTCTATCGTGACTCCATGATGCTAGAGGTTGAGAGACAGCAAAAAGAAGGGCGTGAGGATGATGATTTGGCCAAGGAGCTATCACAGCTGAGTGAAGATGACGCCTTCACCACTCTTATTCAGGTAAAACTCATTTAAGATTTCTAAATTTTGGTCAAATTTTCACTAGTGATATACCCCAAAACAATGAAGTTTGGTTAAAATGGCAATGGTTAGGTCTTGCATTACAAGTTGCACAGCGATCCATGGCGGAAGCAAGTCAATTACACAAAGAGGGAGTTTGGTTTACCGCAAGAATGTTTGACGCTAAACAGTTGATATATAAAACATGTTGGAAGATCTGGGTAAATATTGAATTGCGCAATGATCAGACTTTGATTCTTTCAGTCTTTAGCTTTTTCTACACAGATACACACACATCAACAAGCGTTCAGTATGTACACACAATGAAGAATCAGAAACACAGAGATCAATACTGTATACAGGGTTATCTAGCTACTTCAGAGATCAATAATATTTCTTTTAGTTTGCCCTTGATACATACATACATACATACTGTTTGATAGAAGTAAATTCATACAAAACCCTATCTGTTTGTGGTAGCTAGCATATTGCAGTGCCAACGTCTAATCAGTTTTTGTGAATTTTGATATGGTTCTTTTGAGTATTCGTCCTCATCTTTGGTTCGGATAAGAAGATGGTATTGATGCTCAAATCTGTCACCTAAGCTGAGATGCGCTTGTTTGAAAAGATAATAGAAGCAAGCAGATGGTACTACTGCACATGGCCATGAAATTGGTATATTTAATTAAAAGGGAAGTATAAGGATTGTGGACCACAGATAGTACTAGTTCATGTGACCATAGAAAACTGCATCTTGCCATGAGAACTGGATTCTCCCTACAAAGCAGCTCGCTTCTAAACCACAGACCCAGGCTTTCCGGCCGGGTTCATTCGTTTGCTTGTCGTTTATTCCCCCCTCGTGACTATCCATTTATATGGAAAAACTTTCAGAGGCGCAAATCAAATCAACCGGTTAATTATCTGTTACATTGTGAATCGTACTACATTTTTTTTGGAGAAAATTTTAATATTACTACTTATTTTCCACTTTGATTGGCGGAGACTTGGGGGGCCTTGTTTATATTGGACTTCCATTGTCTGTCATGCTTAGAATTTTCGCGATGTCTACTTGCTTGTGACTCTACTATTATTGACTTATTGTGTAGCTTTTACATGGCAACATAATTATTGAATCACAAAAAACCATAAGAAAACCTTAAGTTCAGAGTGTGGGGAACCTTAACTGTAGTATGAGATTATATGAGGAGCGTTGAATACACATAAATGTAGAGCCTCTACATATTTCTCCATCAGAGCAAACATGTATTCACTCTCCTGTACAGCATTTACGTAACCAAAGTGCCTTTCATAATGAACAACTTTTACTCCATCTAATTGTATCAACCATTGAACCTATAAATAGCCCTAAACCAAAAGAAACCTTATAAATAGATGAGTATTAGGGTTTAATGCTTTTTAGACTCTAAACTCAAAATATAGTTGAAGTTAAAAATAAATAGAAAACAAATAGTATATCATATGAAATTCTAAAGCAAAAAAAATAAGAAACTCTACAATATAAACCATAGCAATTCCTATAAAATAATAAAAAGAACTTGGAAAATAACCTTATGATATGTCTTAGGCAACAATTTAATAACAGAGCTTAAAAATATACCACAAACCTATAAGTTATGTAGTTAAATATTGTTATGAACAATGAAGGGTACTTACATGTGAGGTATCTTAGGGTGTCATTGAGTTCGTTTGATGATAGTAGTTATATCAGTTGTTATAGCCACTAGAGTAATACGGAGGATAAAAGAAATATAAAATGTTAGAGAAGTTGTCTGAGGAGTAACCCATGAAGTGGGTCACCAAACATATCTATTGTATAGTAGTAGTAATGGTGGCCATGGTCCAGTCCGGTTCCGGTTCTGAACAAGAGAATTAGGATTCAGAACCGGTTTCGGGCGGTTCCGGTTCTCATAAGGGTGTATTCGGCTTCGGAATCGGTAAAATACTAATTATGGACGATTCTTGACCAGTTTCGGTTTCAGATTTGAATTATTTTTGAATTTTCATAAGAGAAGGTGGAAATTAACAGTCATTTTGACTGGTTCCGGTTCTACGTACTCAATCTCCCACCAAACGTACCGCTTCTAGTTTTAGGCCGTTTCGATTTGGTCCCGAATCTTCAGGGGTGTATTTAGATTCGCTTTGGTAGCTACCGGTTTTGGTTCCTAACCGGTTCCAACCGCCGATTGGTTATGCTCATAGTGGCCAACACTAACTAGTAGATTGACTGTTCAAGAGTATGCTCCACTTATTAGGCAAATTAGAAAAATGATTAACTCATAGGGACCTAAAAACCTATGTAGGATGCAACTGATTGGCACTGTTATTTTTGACATACACAATTTTGATCTCTAGAATTTATTATGCCTAAACAATTACAAATAAAAGATAGAGAGCTTTGTGCGGGTCTTACCTTTGGAGTGGGAACAATAACACTACAAAGGTTTTGGCCTATTGCTTTTTAGAAAATGGGGAGTCGATTTACCATGGAAAATCGGGAGAGAGAGAGAGAGAACTTTGACAAAACATTATATTTGAGAGAATACTTCTTGATTGTGTGTAACAGGGTGTCAATGTACAAAACGCATCTATCTATCTGTGCATATTTATATATACACTACAGAGGCGCACACTAATACACTAAACAGACTGTTACAACATTTAGTAAGTAAGAAATACTAATACTTAACTATAGTGGGAATACTATAGAGTATAGTATTTCAATACTCCCCCTCAAGATAAAGGGCAGTTGGAGATACAACTAATCGAATCTTGTTTATGAGACAGTGTCAACCACGTTTGTCAGGTTGTGCAGATTCTGATTCTTGGTGACTGGTTCCGTCCAGGAAAAACTTGTAGTCTTTAGCTATTCCTTGTTTGGTCAGAATGTCTGCAAGTTGGGGACTTCCAGGAATGTATTGAAGGGTTAGCAGTCCTTATTTTATCTTCTCACGAACGAGGTGGCAATCAAGTTCGATGTGCTTCGTTCGTTCATGGAAGACTGGATTTCTTGCAATGTACATTGCAGCCTTATTATCACAGTTGACCGTGATTGGTGTTATTCCTTCGACTCCTAGCTCGTGAAGTATGCGGGAGAGCCAGGTTAACTCAATGGTAACTCTCCTGATCGACCGGTACTCAGATTCAGCAGTGGACAAGGCGACAATGTGCTGTTTATTGGACTTCCAGCTGATGGCTGTCCCTCCCAGCAATATGATGTATCCACTGGTTGATCTTCGAGTTAACGGGCAACTTGCCCAATCTGCATCACAGTAGGCAAATAAGGTCAGATCAGGGAGATTGTTAAAAAATATACCTTGGGTTCTTGTTCCTTTAACATAGCAAAGGAGGTGCAGAGCAGCCTGCATATGTTCTTCAGAAGGTTCTTTGAGGAACTGGCTGAGATAGTGTACTGGATATGTCAAGTCTGGTCTAGTTGTTGTGAGGAAGTTCAGTCTTCCAACTAGGCACCTGTAGCTAGTAGGATCATCCAACTGTAACTGTTGCTGCGATTTTTCTGTGTGTGTGTGCTCTTTCTTTCCTGTGGGTAAAGGAACAACTGCAGGTTTAGAATTAGGAGCTAAGTAATCATCTAATATTTCTTGAGCATATTTGGATTGGTTTAGAATGACTCCCTGTGGAGTGTACAGAAACTTCATGCCAAGAAAGTAGCTTAAACTACCCAGATCTTTGATTTTGAACTGCTGGTTGAGTGCTTCCTTTATTCTGTCGATCTCTGCTGTGTCATTCCCTGTGGCGATAATGTCATCTACATACACACCTAGAAAGGTTCTTGACATGCCATTAAACTTTATAAAGAGTGAGTAGTCATTTTCAGATTGTACATATCCATGAAGTTTAAGGAAAACAGAAAGCTTGTCATACCATTGGCGTGAAGCTTGCTTCAGCCCATATAAAGATTTGTGCAATTTGCACACCTTGCCCTTGTAGACATCTTTCATTCCATCCGGTACTTCCATATATACTTCTTCCTGCAAATCTCCATGTAAAAAGGCATTATTTATGTCTAATTGGCTGATATTCCAGCCTCTTTTTACAGCCACACTGACAAGAGTTCTAATGGTAGTGAAATACCCCAAACCTTGGTATGTTGTGTAAATGTTAAGCTATGGTATTTAAAGGCTAAAAAGTGCCTTAGAAACATAAATGGAACATTTAAACCATGGTAAAACACAATAAAACACTAAGACACGGTTTGAGCAAAAACATGCTCTAAGCTTGGAGTGAACTTGGTTAGGACCCAAAGAGCCTACCAAGACTTGATAATGTTTAATTATGACTTTATAAGGCTAATTAAGTCCTTAGGAAACTTTGGTAGACAATGAAACCAAACAAAACACAAATAAATACCTTAAGGTCAATATGGGCAAAAATGTGCTCTAAGCTTGGGATAAATGTGTATAGGACCTAATGGTCATACCTATGCCATATTTATATGTTAATGAACATATTAAATCAATTACCAAAGAAAACCAAGCTTGGAAACAAGTTAAAATACAAAATGTGCTTTAAGAAGTCTTAAAGCACGTTTTTGAAAAATTGTCTTGTAAATGAGTTTTGAATGGCTAAATGTCCATCATTACTCTTTAATTAACATGTGTACTATTAGTATCACATTTGGGTGGCTATATCAATGGGAAATCAAAAATTTCACTTCTATGTGCTTTGATTTGATGAATAGTAACCTTTATAAGCTAGTTTGTAACATATGATGTTATAAGTAATTAAATGAGTCAACAAAGACCAAACTACCCCTAAGTATATTATGGGGGCCGGTTTTTAGTAAGGTTCATCACCATGTAAAATAAATTAAAGGAAGGAAGGAAAAGAAAGTAAAAGAAGAAAGTTACTTTAGTACATAAATATCTTCTAAAAGTAGACTCCAATCTTCATTCTCTCATTTCCTCCAATTCCCACCGTCTTCTACCTTCCTTCTTTCTCTCTTTTACGATTTGCCATAGCACCACACAAGAACTCCATCTTTGAATGCTTGTAACTCCTAGCTCCATGGTCTAAATTCAATTTTAAGACCACCATTCTCTTAGTTAAGCCAAGCTCTACAATCTTGTCCTTTCAAAACTTCAAAACCTCCATTTCGGTGCCAAGAGAAACCTCCATGGGAAGAGCTTGAGCTCATCTTTTCATGCCTTGACATTTCCTTTGCTTCAAGGTAAGGAAACTCAAAGAAAAATCAAGTTTCCTTCATGTTTTGTGTTGTCCGAAAATTCACCTCACCATGGTGTATTTATCTTGCTTGTTTTAGCTTCATTTGAATCTTCCAAGGGCTAGGAGGAGTCCTCTCTTGATAAGTATTCAAGCTCTTTTCCATTCCAAGGTAAAACAATCATGTTAATACCTTAAGATAATATATGTAACTAGGGTTTACAATGAGATAAAGCTTAAAGCTTATATACTCATTTCAATGTTGGTATATTGTTTAGTTGTTGGCAAGGAACCAAATGCCCTACCGGTTTGTAAGGAAACAAGAAAGAAATTTGGGAGGAAAAGAGGTAAATATGCTATCTTAATGTGGTTTAATGCCTTAGGGAGAAATAAGCTTATGATGCTTGTTAAAACTACCTAAAGAGCAAATGGTGAATGACCTAGTAAAGTGTTCTCAAGGAGACTAGTAAAAGAACATATGTATTGGTGTATGTATTTGCAGGTCAAAGGCATTATTATGTGGGAAATTCAGTGTTTAAGGATTATGCAATTTAAGGGCCTAAGAGCCATGCTATTTAAGGGCCTAAGAGCCATGCTATTTAAGGGCCTAAGTGCCAAGCAAGTTTAATTATGCACTATATTGAGATGTAGTGTAAATTTGGTGAAGTTTTGTGAGTGAAAATGTTCTTGATGGAATTAGGTGTTCTTGAGTGTTTAATGGTGAAAACTATGAGTTTTGGAATGATGATGTGCTAAGAGAACCCATGGCAAAATTTGTAAAATGTATAAGGAGTTCAAAGTGCTTAAATGGACTTGGGTGAACTAGGAATTGTTAAGGAAGAATACATGCATTAAGGTGTACTAAGGTGCTATAAGGATTTAGGCATTATCTTGGAGGAGTTTGTCTAAGGTTTAGGTAATGTTGATATTCAAGGAATAAATGAGGTTTAGGTAAGGTTTTGAGTAAGGAGTTTTAAGAAGTTGTGAAAAGGAGATTTAGTTAGTAAGAAAAGAAGTTGAGAGATGATGTTAAGGTGTAGAGGAAACACCTTGGTATAGTGGTCATTATAGGTGAAATACCACCTAGAGATCTTAAGGAGAAACATTCCTAGTGTTAGGAATTTTGTTGAGATATAAGTAAAGGTTTAAGGAATTAGAAAAAAATAGTATTGTGAGTGTTTAAGAATATCTTAAGGGTGTGTTTGAAGTGCCAAATGATGTTAGAACACATTAAGAGGCCTTAGGAGAGATTTGGTGAAGATTTGGCAAAGTTTGGGTAAGTTTAGAAGGCGACCGACCCAGGGGTCCGACCCAGTTTTGGGTCGGTCGAGCCTCTGTTAGATGTTAGGAAAGTGTTCGGTAATGGTCCGACCCAAAAAGGGTGGGTCGGACATGGGTCGGTCGGTCAAGTTTCAAAGGGAAGAAAATGTTCGCACATGGTCCGACCCAGTCGAGTGAGTCGGACGTGGGTCGGACGGGCATGATTATAAGGAAGTAAAAGGGGTCTGTAATGGACCGACCCAGCTGTGGGTCGGACGGTGGGTCGGTCGGACCAAAAAACATGGTTTAAGGTTATGAAATGATATGAGATGATGGGGATTGATAGGTAATGATGCCATAAGGTTGTTAAGGACATGTTAGGTGAGTTTAAATGGCAATTAGGTGGGTGAAAAGTTGTATTAAAATGTGAGGGTAAAACAAGTTAAAAAGTGAAGTTATGTAATTAAGTTAACGGGGAAAAATTATAAGCTTTGGACACTAAATAATCAAGCAACCCCGATGTTAATAAAAACACATGTGATGTTAACAGTTGTTCGAGAATTTGCTCGAGGAACATAAGTGGACGTGGTAAAGTGGACCCCGGTGACAGGTATGGTTTTCTTGCAACCTGTGTCCTACCGGATTACACCGGCTTGTATGCCAATATGTTTTCTTGAGTGTTTGCCACCTTGTAAGATAAAACATGTAATGAGTTATAGTAATTCATTTATGTGGCGAATTTGGCCTCCGATACCATTAACCTCAAATATGTGTTAAACCTTAGCTAACCAAATCTAGGAACACATGAGCGATCGGTATTCGGGGTTAACGACCCGAACATTGGGAATGTGCTAACCACGGCTATGTATGAGTTAGTTGGATTGTGTTTGTATGCAAGTGTGTGTGAACCTCCCTTGTGTGCTTAACTCGGTTATGATACCGTATGGTGTGTGGTTGTGGTAGACTCCATAATGGATCTCTAACTACTTATTATAAGAGTCTATGGGCTAATGGGGGGTGAGGAGTCCGGTTGTTCCGGCCACGCGTGTGATGGATGGGAGTCGTTATCATATCCGGTTCGGCTCTCTGGTGTATGTTTAGGTGGTATTCCAATTTGGTTTCAACCTTCCCTTAGCTTATCCAAAGCTAGTTTACTGACTCACGTCGGGCCACAGGGGCATACTGTGTTGTTTGGTGTGCTTGGGATCACTATATCCGACACACCTTGGGTTTAAGTCAACCGTTCAAATAACAGGATGGTGATGAGGTAATTAACGAGCTTGGTATGAGTTTGGCAACAATCTCTATGCTCATGGTATGTACTAACTATGGTGGAAGGATCTTAATGTGAACCGTTCTCGAGGTGATATTTATTGTTGTTGTGCTATGCAAATTACCTTGCTATGCTATGGTATATATATATATAATCGATGTTTAAATGGATGCGATGTCATCATATGTACGTTGAAACAAGAAAGGTGTCGTTATGTTTTTATTATGTGAGAAATGAGATATGATGTATGATATGGAATGTGTGGATCATGGAAATGAATCCCAGTTGTGACAAGAGGCGTTTAAGGATAACCCGATTAATGGGTACACGTCGTTCGTTAAGGAAGTAGCTCCGTTCTGGAGGGGAGCCACTCTAGGGTTTAAGGAATCATTGGATGGTTGGTTAAGTGTGGATGTGTTGGTTATAGGTTGAGCCCGTTGAGGCGAAATGTTATGTGTTGTATGACTATGGTTGTATGCATGATTTAAATATAATCAACTGCATGCTAAGACGACAATTAGTTGTGCGTGGCCCGGTAGCATGTGGGCTGCGGGATTACCATACCAGCAAAGGTGCTGAGCCCCTTGGGGGCCACCCTTTCTCTCCTTTTCTATTTCAGGTACAAGGAGCTGGAAGCGTTCGAGAGTAGGACGGGGCAGATGATTATACATGGGTAGCCATTTAAATGGCGTGAGTATGATAGGCGTAGTAAGACCGAAATTGTTATCGGCAGTAGTTTGTAAATACTCGGTACAGTGGGAATGTATGTATATAGATGTTGAAATGGAATGAGGAATGTACTGTGTAGTTGCTCGGGATTCTAGTCCATCAGACCGATACAAATGTGTATGTATTAGCCTTGCTAGCCACGTGGGTGGTTAACGGCGTGTAACACCATTGGAATAAGTAATGTGATGAGTTGAGTTTCCGCTGCAGATTGTTATTATGTGTTTTTGTTGGATGGGGTGTTACAGGTAGTCATCTTGACAACCGGAGAGAAAGTTTCCCAATAGTCATCACAGTACTTTTGGGTGTATCCTTTGGCAACTAACCTTGCCTTGTACCTTTCTATCTCTCCATTAGATTTGAGTTTCAATTTAAAGATCCACTTATTTCCAACTACATGTCTACCTGGTGGTAAGTCTACAATACTCCATGTCTTATTTTCCTTTAGAGCTTTAAACTCATCTTTCATTGCTTGTACCCAAGCAGGGTGTTTCATAGCAATTTTGTATGACTTGGGTTCCTTTATAGTGTGTAGCTGTTTGTGGGCAGAAAGGGATTGGGCACTCAAGGCTGTAACAGGGATGGTTTTATCAGGTTTCAGGCTAACAAGACTTTCATTGGAGGGGCTGGTATTACTCTCACCTCTTTGTAATCTGTCGCGCAGGATCTGACTGAAAAAATCATCAGTTTCATTTCCTATGTTAGCTTCTCCTAGGAAATAATCTCCAAGGTAGGCTGGGGGGTGAGTTTCTCTACTAGATCTTCTTAGAGGTGTAGTGCTCTCATCAGGAGTGGCAGTTTGGGTCACTTGTGTGGGAAGTGTAGTGGTCTCATCAGGAGTGACAGTTTGGGTGTGAGTGGTAGCTTGGGTGTCTGTTGAGATGGTGTTTCTAGTGTTGATGTTTTCAGATGTGGAAATATCTTCTTCACTATCATACCAAACATTTCCTTGGTCAGTGGAAGAGGTGGGTTGGTGGTCTGGAATCTCTTTGGTGTGCAGTGGGAATTCAGTCTCAAAGAGGGTAAGGTCCCTGCTAATAGTGACAGTTTTGTCCTCTAAACACAGAACTTTAAATCCTTTCTTATTGTCTGCTATTCCTAAGTAAACACATGCAGACCCTCTAGTATCAGATTTTTCTTTAAATTTCCTCACATCAGTCTTGTAACAAAGGCAACCGAAAGTTTTCATGGATTCATAATCAGGTTTCTTATTGTATAACAGCTCGTATGGAGTTAACCCATTTATCACTCTTGATGGTAACCTATATTAATCAGGTGAGTAGCATACATAATGCACTCCCCCCAGAAACTAAGGTCAAGATTGGATTGATAAAACAAGGCACGGGCTGTTTCTAACAGATATCTATGTTTCCTCTCCACAACTTCATTTTGTTGTGGAGAGTGAGCACAAGAAGTCTGATGTATTATTCCACTTTCTCTGAAAAATTTAACACCTGCATTGCTGTTTCCAAGCTCATAAGCGTTATCACTTCTAACAATTTTAATTTTTGTTTCGAACTGTCTTTCTATGAGCTTAATGAAACATGTGAGGAAATAAAAAGTGTCAGATTTAGTAACAAGAAACTGTCACCCATTACACCTGGTATAGTCATCACAAGAGTCCAAAATACCTTTTCCATCATGTGGGAACCTTGAAAGTCCCCATACATCCCATGCACAAGTTCAAAATATCTTTTGTTTTTATAGAAGAATCAGGAAAAGGTTTCCTAACAGCTCTGGCTTTGTGGCAAACATCACAAGATATACTACCTTGTACACTATCCCTTTTTATTAATCCTAGATGTACCAATTTGGAATAGGGTACATGTCCTAATCTAGCATGACACAATTTAGGACAATTCTTGCTCTCTGTACTATGACAGGAAAACTGTGCACATTGTTTAGCATTTCCATCATACAAGTGATCTAAGCTGTTATTCTGGAAAAAGTACAACCCATTATCAGTCTTGCCTATAACCCAAGTGTCTTTGCTCTCATGGTCCTACACATAGCATGAGTTTTCATGGAATATAAGAGGCAGTTTAATCTGTCTGATTAATCTACTAACAGATACAAGATTAAAACCAAATGCTTCGACAAACAGAACATTCTCCAGAATGAATTTCTTTCCTAGCCTAACTCTACCATGTTGATATATTTTTTGTATGTGTCCATCAGGCATGGTAATATCACGAATCTCAGGCAAATTAACTAGATCAATGAAAAGACTCTTATTTCCACACATATGTTCAGAAGCTCCTGACTCTACGATCCAAGAATGCAATTGTACATCTTGTTGTTGGCTAGTTAAACAGACGGAGCAATAAGGTTTATAAGAGTACTTACCTGCGAAGCTGCAATATTCTCCTGACTGATGCGTTTCTGTTTGGTTCTTGGCTAGGATAGTTCTCAGTTGGCTTAGTTCTTGCGCTGTCAAACTCGGTTCTGTTGGATGACGCGTGCGATCTGATCCAACTTTGTCTTCTTCAACGGTGGCCGTTCCAGCTAGAGTTCTCGTTTTCTTTTTCCACCAGTCTGGATAACCCACTACCTCGAAGCAGGTTTCTCTTGTATGTCCTTTCCTTTGACATTTTGTACACTGTTTACTCATATCTTTAGTGGGTTTTCTCGCAGATCGGAAAGAACTGAACTTATTCTTCTCGGCGAGGAAAGCTAGGGTTTCCTGTCCCTGTTCATTTTTTGAACCTACTTGTCTTCGCCTTTCTTCGTGGATAACTATGGCAAACGATTCTTCTACAGAAGGTAATTTCTCTCGAAGAAGAATGTTGGATTTAACAGTTGGGTAGGTCTCGTCTAGTCCCATGAGAAATTGAATCAATTTTTCTTTATGGGCCTTCTTCGCGTACTCTTTCTTGGCGTCACATGTGCACTGCAGCTTTTCATCCATAACATCCAATTGATCCCAAATCCTTTTAATCCTAGTATAGAACGTTGCGACTGTTTCCCCATTATATTCAATTTTGCTGAGATCTTTCTTTAACGAGTATATTTACGCCGAGTTGGATTGTTCATATCTTGAGCACAAATTTTCCCAAGCATCCGCCGCGGAAAGGAAGAAAATTATGATGTCTCCTATAGTCTTCTCCAAGCACTGCGTCAACCACGATATGATCATGCTATTGCATCGGCGCCAAGATTGGAAGTTCGGATCGTCTTTGCCAGGAGCAGTAATCGTCCGGTCGAGAAAACCGACTTTGTTTTTTGCCGTGAGTGCCACGAGAATTTTTTGTTTCCATCCCGCGAACCCTTCTCCGCCATTGTAGACATATCCCAGCACTAAACCTGGACGATCACTAGCGTGGAGGTAGAACGGATCATTCAAGTCGGTTTTTGTTTCTCCTGGTCCAGTTTTGACTCCCTTCACGTTTTCGCTCATGGTTGGAGATAACAAGAAAGACTAAAGATTTGCAGTTTGAGGACAAAGCGAATCGAATTGTGGCTCTGATACCATTTAGAAAATGGGGAGTCGCTTTACCATGGAAAATCGGGTTGAGAGAAAGAGAGAACTTTGACAAAAATTGTGTGTAATAGGGTGTTAATGTACAAAACACATCTATCTATTTGTGCATATTTATATATACACTACAGAGGCGCACACTAATACATTAAACAGACTGTTACAACATTTAGTAAGTAAGAAATACTAATACTAAACTATAGTGGGAATACTATAGAGTATAGTATTTCAATATACTTCGTAGGAAGTTTGTGAACCAAAAGACTATAATGGTCTTGGTTATATGAAATTTCTTAGTTGGAATAAAGTTTGTTGTTTCTAAGCTCATTGCATGCATGCTATTGGATTATGTTTCAGATTAGAATATATGGTACATAGTTTAGTTGAGCAAATGAATCCCTTTTCGGAAGATTCAACTCAAATCTCCATTTGACTCATGGTGTTGGAAGAGAATTATTACTCTAAGAGATGAGAACATTAATATGGGGTTTAAGGATGATTTATTGGAAGTCGCAACTAAAGGGAAGATTCGATGAAGAATCTATACGATGTTTCATCCTATAACGAAGAAGTTAGGATGAAAGAGTATAATATGAAACAAAGTTGTTATCTCACGAACTAGCTTTGTATGGTGAATGAGAATGAGAAATAGACTTATTACTATGAACAAATTGTTCAAGATATGGTTGATTAACTTCAATGCTAATGTTTATGTGGAATGAAGGAAACATATATCATATATTCTTTGAACGCTCATTCTTTAATCCCATTTTTAAAGAAGTGATATGGCACTGGGATATACAAATCTCATGTATATTTGACGAGTGCTTGAAGACTATAATTCTGATGAAAGGTAAAGGGCAATTAGCCTATCAAGTGAAGCTACAAATAGTGGGATGTGTGTTTTCCATATCTAAAAAGTTAGAAATACTAAAGTGTATAGAAAAGAGGGCATGAGATTGAGTGATTGTATTGGTTTGATACATACTGATATTACATAGAGTTGATAAATTTGTCAAAGGAAAGGTCTAAAGTACTAAGACATGCGCAAGAATAAGCCCAAAATGATAGCCCACGACTCTTTATTACATTTAGGCCTAGTATATAGACCTGGCAATTTGGGTCCCTGGGTCGGGTTGATATCAACCCTAACCCAACCCATTTAAAATATCATCAACCCATGCCCAACCCAAAAATGGATGGGTCAGAAAATCATGACCCTAACCCAACCCGTTTAAAATCCTTCAACCCTAACCCAACCCACCCAACCCATTTTTTAAGCATACAATAATTTAGACGGATTGGGAGTAGACTTTAATAAAAAAAATCCAAAAACATCCAGTGCTAACTAATTATATGAAACAAAAGGAAGAGAAGTAATCTTGCTTGATCGACCCAACTTTAAACGACTTTCATGTTATGCAAAGAATGTAAGAGTACTACACCAATTTCCCATGAATAGAATAACACGTATTTTTTCCATAAGTTTATATTTATCAATCTGAGCATAAAGCTCTACCACTATTGGGGAGGAATCCTATCTAGATATGCACATGATCCTAGTGCCCTTAATAAAGAGGGAACGAAAATGAAAATCTTCATTATGCATTAGAGAAATATACTAAAGACAAATCTTCTAAAGTTAGAAATAATTTATAAACTGAGAGCTCAAAGCCTCAAACTATGACTAATAGTTTTAAAAATAATTACACCTGTTTAAAATGAGTGCTCATATGCCTGGGAAAAGTAAAATCACAATCACTTAATTGTTACCAACAGTTGAGGAACTTCTATGCAGCACGCTATCCGTATTGTTGGCTTCAGAATTCACTAAGAGGTCTATAATCAAGATCCTACTTACAAAAAATACATATTTCCTACTTTTGTTCACCATTCTAGAAAATATAAACATACATATGTTCTCAAGAACAACTATGGCAGTGAGAATAAGAAAAACAAACCTTGGGCAGAGATGAAGAGCGACATAGACATGAACAACGACGTAGAGAAGAAAAATGGATGTGAGTCTACAAGACGAGAGTATTTGAGTTTTCAACATTATGTTAAGGTCTGGTTGGGCCCTTTGTTTGATATGCAGCTGGTTAGGCCGTTTGTTTAGTTAAAAGTATGTGATATTATTAAAGGTGGGATAGTCCAACTGCACTTGGGCTTAAGGCTAAGGTATAGTTTCATCTCAAAATAATATATATAATTGTGAATTAATTATTAACAAATATATTTTCGGGTTTCGGGTTGGGTTATGGGTTGTTATCTCTACCCTAACCCAACCCACAAAATTAGCTTATTACCCTAACCCAACCCAAAAAATAGATGGGTCAATAATCAAAACCCTAACCCGCAAAAATATGGGTTGGGTTCGGGTTGGGTTTCGGGTTGGGTCAAAATTGCCAGGTCTACTAGTATATATTTTATTGTTCAGTTTTACATTGTTAAGGTCCATTCTTGTAACCCCTTGTACAAGTCATGTCTAGACTATAAATAGGACACTATTACATTGAATATAGACGAGTACATATTCAAAACCCTAATACATTACTATGGTATCAAATTTGTAGCTGATCTCTCTTCCCAAAATGGCGGCCATAATTAACCCTAGTAACACAGGGGAAGATCAATCCGCCGATGCACAACCTCCTTCTTCTTTTTGCACCACAAGCACTCAATCCATTCTATCCGCTACAGGAAATCTCATCAAATTAAACTCTCACAACTTCAACTTATGGGAAACCACTATCACCCATTTCCTTTGTGGTAATGACCTTTTCAAATTCCTAGATGGGTCTTACCCTGTCCTGCAAAATACATCGACAACAACATTAATGGAGAATACACAAAGTGGATCAACTAGGATCAGCTGATCATGTCATCCATCCACATGTCCATAACAGAATCCATAATAATCTCAATGGTTGGATGCAAAACATAAAAGGAATTATGGGAGCAGTTGTACGTATGCCGCTCAAACTATAGCTAATCTAGGCCATTTTCACCTTCAGTTGGCTAGTCTGTCTAAGAAAGGAGATGAGAGTATCACTGACTATTACAACCGAGCTAGGGTGATAGTTCACTCTCTTGGTGGAGCTGGTCATTCAGTGTCAAATTGGGAATTTCAAACTTTTCTCCTAAAGGGGTTACCAGTGGAGTACAACCCTATTTCTACTATCATGAATTCAATTTCTGGTGATCTAACCCCCTTTTAGATTTTAAGCAACCTCCTCCAATTCAAAGTAACTCTCCAGTAACGAGCCTCTCAACTGACTGAAATAATGACAGT
Source organism: Limonium bicolor (assembly GCA_023374045.1). Lineage (NCBI taxonomy): Eukaryota > Viridiplantae > Streptophyta > Magnoliopsida > Caryophyllales > Plumbaginaceae > Limonium > Limonium bicolor. The sequence goes on from CM041780.1 coordinate 193,047,739, forward strand.
AAACTCTACCTCCACACAGTCTTCTAACAATAGAAGCAACTACAATAACTACAAAAGAAACTGGGGAAACTACCAAAATCGATCATCCAGAGGAAGGGGGAGAAACAATAGAGGAGGAACTTCAAACAGAGGGGGATACTCTCAATTGTTTTCAGGACAACCTGACACTAGGCCTCAGTGCCAAATCTGCTTCAAAAGAGGACATGAGGCTCGTAATTGCTACCACAAATACAACCACTCTTATCAGACCTCTCCACCTCCTTCGCTCACTACTAATACCACCACCACCTACAACCCTACTACTCTTTCTACAGACTAGCTCCCAGATACTACTGCATCACACCATTTTATTGGTGAATTTTCCCGTCTAAACCTAAATGCCTATGATAATGCTGGTTCTGATGCCATCTCCCTGGGAGACGGATCAACCCTCCCTATCACACATCAGGGAACAGGTTCTCTCACCACCCCTACTCACATTTTTCATCTCAAAAATTTATTTTATAGCCCTTCTCTTCACAAACAGTTACTGTTTGTTAACAGATTTTGTGTTGATAATAACGTCTATTTTGAATTTCATCCTACATGTTTTCTCTTGAAGGACTGCAAAACCCACAAAATCCTCCACCAAAGACAAGTTAAACAGGGTGTCTATGTTTTGACCAGCAACCACCAGATCAACACATACAAGCCTACCACATCATCTACTCAAGTAAACACCACAATCAAAGTCTCTTCAGACATCGGGCATGGCCGCCTAGGCCACCCACCAGAATTACAAAAATTCTTGTAAATAAGTTTGAACTACCTATATCTCATGATTTTCCTATGCAATTTTGCTCAGCCTGTAGCATTGGAAAAACTCATGCCCTGACTCATTTTCCCTCTCATAGCAGATCTAAAAGTCCTTTTGAATTATTATTTGTGGATTTATAAGGACCTGCCTACATTTCCTTTGTTGATGGTTTCAAGTATTTCATGTTAATAGTAGATGACTACTCTAAATACATGTGGTTCTTTCCATTGCATTTAAAATATGAATGCACTCATGTTCTTACTACATTCTGTAATATGGTGGCAAATTATTATCAGTCAACTGTTAAAAGTGTTCAGACTAATGAGGGAGCAAAATTCAAACCCATGGCTGAGTATTTTCATTCTAAAGGGATTAACCACAGAATAACCTGTCCCCACTCTCACCAACAAAATGGCACTGTTGAGAGTAGAAACAGGTATGTGGTGGATAAAGGAATAACCCTTATGGCTCAAGCCTCTATGCCACTCAAATTCTGGACCTATACATTCTCTACTGCTGTCTTTTTTATGAACAGATTACCTACTGCAGGGGCGGAGCCAGGACTTGAAGCATATGGGGTCACTATTAATAGGAAAATGGGAATAAAAACGGCTACTAGACTATTACACACTTTATAATATATGGAGTCACTTATATTATATATGCAAAGCATACAAATAAGAATCTTTGAACTTAAAAAAGGGGGGTCACGTGACCCCACGTGCACCCCCTCCATCCGCCCCTGACCTACTGTTGTTCTGAAGTTAAGGTCCCCTTTTGAGGTTCTGTTTGGCAACAGCCCAAACTACTATACCCTAAGAAATTTTGGGTGTAACGACCCCAAAACCACCCTGGTTATACATGCCACGCGCTTATTACCTAAGACACGCAAGGCTACAGTAGCGAATCCCCAAAACTGATCAAATACTCATATATTAATCAAACATAGATTACAAGCTTGTTTTTACAACACATAGTGGAAGCCAAAACGAAATACAAAACATAAACCAAATACAAATGGGACCAAAGCCAACCAAACTAAATACAAAATCCAAATGCCAAAACTTAAAGCGGAGGCTGAATCTTCAAACAGAAGCTAAACCCTGCAAATCAGACGAAGATATGGGTGACACAAAATAGAGGTGTCCGGACGCACTCCAGCGTCAAAATAACACACGTCCAGACTTACGTCCGGGGCACAAGTCCGAACACAAGTCCAAGTTGAAATCGTAAGAGTTGTCCGGACTTCTATCCAACCTTATAGGTCCGGACAGAGTCCGAAATCGGTAAATACATGTCTGAACTTGTGTGCGAACTTACATGTTCGGACACAAGTCGAAGGGAAAATCCGGAATTCATCCTCGCATTCCGTCCAGACTTACATGTTCGGATGGATGTCCAGACACAGTGAAAACACAGGAATTTCAGAGGCGTCTGCACCTACGTCTGGACTTACATGTTCTGACGCAAGTCTGGACACATCAAAATCTCCAAAATCGAAGACGCAACAAAGGCAATTTCAAAGCTCCAACACTCCATTGAAATATATAGAGTTGCTCATAATATACGCAAATCAAATACACTCCCACGAGGTTTTAACACATCAAAACGTAAAACATAAACCAACAAAAATCACCACATATAAGAGAGTCAAATAAACTTATACGGAAAACGAATGAAACCGGCAATCCCCGTGGGTGAACAAACTCACCCAAATCCGTATACCACCTACCTCACATCCAAAGCAACGCTATCTCTGCGGACTCTATGAAACGCCCTCCTTGAATCTTCACTCGAACGACAATCCCTCGAATTCAACCATTCCCAAATTCCAAAATCAAAATCAGAAAAGAGGAAAGGGGAAACTCATTGGAGAAGAGAACCAGATCTATAACCCAAACCTGACAGATGATCGACAGACGAACGAAGACCACAAGCTAAAATCTAGCAATCAATTAAGGGAAGGGGATTGAAGGAGAGGAAGAGGAGCAAAGGGAGGTTATTGAGAGCGAGGAAGAACCGTCGTGAGGGTGAACGTCAGGAATGTGGAAGGAGGAAAATAAACGTGAATTGAAAATGAGGAAGGGAAAAAGGAAAGTTAGGAATAATAGAAAAGCATAATTTTCTCACTCTTTATTACTCAAACGAAAAGACATCTTTGCTTCTTCTTCAGCCAACCAAGAACAATAGAAGAATGTCCATATCTAATATAAGATCGAGAATTATCGAACTCCCTTTGCAAATCGAAGGAGAACAAAGAAAATAAAAAAAATCTAGGCATAACATTGTTCTTGTTACCCAAATCTAAGGCCATATCAGTCACACAGCTAGCCCGAGATCTACCAGATGTTGTTTCTGGGATATTCTCCCAGGCATTCAGGTTATTTTTTCTATGACATCTCAACCAAGAAACTATATATGTCCAGGGATGTTACCTTCAATGAGCAAGAGTTTCCTTTCTCCTACATCCCTCCATCAACACCCATAGAAAATCATCTCAGAACCTAACTTGCTCATCCCAGATTTCATAAACCATGTGGATTCCCCAACTCCACCTATATCCACATCACCATCCTCAACCCCCTTCCCCACCACCACCCATACCCCCACCTATTTTAAATACCCACCCAATGCAAACAAGGACCAAAATAAATTCCTTGAAACCAATTCAAAGAACAGATGGTACATTTAACTACCAATTCCACCACACAGACATAATACCTGAAAACCCCACTCTAAAACAAGCCCTTCTCCACCCTGCCTGGCTACAAGCTATGAAACAGGAACTACAGGCCTTTGCCAACACAAATACCTGGTCCCTATGGAGGGTGATTTTTCGGTATGAGGGGGGTCTATCTAGATATGGTATGACTGAGAAGTCCAGGTCCTGGAAAATGTCATTCTGTGGAGGGGGAAAACCCGTTATACATGGCAACCCTCAAACCTACTAAATCGTCAATCTTTCCCAGAAAGAAGAAAGGAGAATGCAAGTGTGCACTACACCCGCTCTCAATGGGCTCCATGCGGACTTATGCCCTAAAGGCGGAAATTGACTAGAGTCGCCACCTAGTTTGACCTAAGGAACTAGGAAGGGAGGAGAAGGGTTCTAAGAACCGTTAATTGACTCTGATGATTTATTGCCTATGGATAGGACTTATCTGATCAAGCCAGAGATTCTATAGTGGATTCGCACTGGGTTACACCCCTTAGAAGTGGCAACGACCACGACTTTGTATTGGTACCCGAGGAAACCTCGGTCTCCGATTGTTGGGATTGCCTCATTTCAAAATCTTTTAGAGAGATTCATTTCAAAGGGCCACAAGGATAGGATTAGGACATAAAGAGAGAAAGAGAGTGGATGAGACGAGCTTTTCTGCCAAGCTAGCGTCAAGACGAGGAATTAGTGAATTCGGATTAGTATAGAATGAGGATTTGGGAAAAGTCTGAGGTTGAGTGAATAGACAAGAATTGAAGTCTGATGGTTTGAAGTTTGTGGAAGCCAAAGAAAGTATAAGTGTTTTGAGAGACATGAGAGCCACCTTAGAAGGGGAAAAGGATTTTTTGTTTGGAATGGGGTCACACCCTAGATGGGCTGCCTACGTACTCAACTCCATGTTGAGATCAGACCTTATGTAGTTCAGGATTTATGAGTTTTGGAAGTTTCGAGGTTTGAAGGGTTTTTTAGAGGTTTGAGATTCGAAGGCGTTTGGAGTTTCGAGAAGTTTCGGGTTTAGGATGCTAGTCTGTAAGACGCTCGGGTCTATGAGATGTTTGAAACCTTGAGATGTCGAAGTATATAAGACGCTTGGGTCTGTGAGACGCTCGGGTCTGTGAGACGCTCTAGTCTGTGAGATGCTCAGGTCTATGAGACATTCGAATAATTGGATTGACAAAGTCTGTAAGACGCTCGGGTATGAGACATTTAGAGTGTAGGAGAAATTGAAATGGAAAAGAACTGAAATCGAAGTTGAATTGGGGTTGAATGAATGTTGATTTGAATTGGAATTGACTTGAGACTGAATTGAAGTTGAATTGAAATTGAATTGATTTTTGATTGGAAGTGAAATTGAAATCGGATTGGAACTGAAATTAAAATTGAATTGAAATTGAATTGGTTTTGGATTAAAATTGAATTGGAATTGAATGAATTTTTTATTGAATTAGGATTGCATGAATTTGAATGAGTTTGGAACTGAATGAAATTTTGAATTGAATTGGAATTTACAAGTTGTTGAGTTTGAATTGGATGAATTGAATCTGGATTTGAATTGAATGGAATCAGGTTTGAATTGAATTGGGCTGAACGAATTGGGTTTGAATTTAATTTGGGTTAGGGTTAGGAAACGGGTCAGGTCAAAGTTAGACCGAGTCAAAGTGGGATCAAGTCAAAGTTGGGTCGAAGTCAAACTTGGGCTGGTCAAAGTTGGGTTGGATCAAGTCAAAGTTCATGTTGGTCAAAGTTGGATTTGGGTTTTGGAATGGGTTTTGGTTGAAATTTGAAGTGGAATTGGTTGAATTTTGATGGGTTGAATTGAGATTGGGATTGAATTGCAATGGGTTGAACTGAGAATGGAATTGGGCCGGATCGGGTAATGGGCCGGCCTGGGATTAGTGGGCTGGAGTGAGCTTAATGGGCCAGATAGAGCTTTGAAGTGGCTTCTTATTTGTGGGCTGAAGTGTGATTTGAATTGGGCCTTGAAATGGCTTTTTTTTATTTGTGGGCCAATTAGGGTTCATGGGCCAAAATGGGCTTGGGCTGAAGTGGTTATGGGTCCAAGTGGGCCTCGGCTGAAATAGGTCTGTGCCAAAGTGGGTATGGGCCTTATTAGGGTTTTTGGACCAAATTAGGCCTTGGTTGGGCTTTTGGGCCTTATTAGGTGTTTTGGGTCAAATTGAAATTGAAATTGAATTTGTATTTGTATTTGAATTTATTCTCCTTTTTGGGTAAAGTTTTTAAATGAAATTAAGGGGTGGTTTGGGATGGCTTTAAGAGTTTGGAATGTATTATTCCCCACTAAGCAAATCAGAAATAAGCTAGCTGTGGGGTACACTTAAAGCTTAACAGTTCTTCAAAGTTTTGGAAGGTATTGTTCCCAACAAAACAAATGGGAAATAAGCTAGATGTGGGGTACCTTCCAAGACTTTGATCATGAAAAGAAAAGGTGACCTAGAGGGCTATCTAGGGCTTATATAACGAACATATATAGATCAATGAATTAAAGTAAACTGTAACATACCAAATGTACACATGTATGACATAATGTAGACAGTAAAAGAGCAAGCCATGTGTGATGAATAATAACATAGAAGCAAAATGAAGCAAAACAGGCTTTGTTTTAACGCTATGTACACGGACCATCATTTTAACCTATAGCAAGTAACAAAAACTTGGAGCCTTAATGTGGTGAATCTTAACCGTTAGTTGCACCTGTTGAGTAAAATCTATACATTAATATATATAGATTTATAGCAAACTAATAGGCAAGTGCACCTAGTCGGAGTAGTACAACAAGTGTCGTATCCACAGGGAAATTGTTCAATTATCCTAGTCTCGGTATTTAATAAAAAATGTAAAAAGGGGGTTTAGCCGGAGGCAAGCTTGATTTGTTGTTGGATCAGTACAGAAATAACAAACATAGTAAAATAAAGTAAATGGATGGAAAAAAGGTATCCTAGGATAGCGGGGGAATTGCCTAAATTACTTAAACAAATTTATAACCTTGTCTCAATTATTTATTGTCTATTGGAGTTAATAAGTGTCAGTTACGAACTCTTAGTAATAGCCTCGGAATTTTCCTGCTCAATCCGGAGTGTAAATACCAAGGTTTATTCCTTTGTGGTACGTGACTATCTCAAAATCATATGTTGATAGTTGTCATAAAAATGCAGTAGTTTGTCGCTTAAAGCATTTAACAATATTTGTTGAAAGGAATTAAAACAAGTTTAATAAGTGAGACAGGTGATAAATATTGATTTACGTAATATTAGAATCAAACCCCATTTTAGGATACAAAAGAAAGTTACTCAGACATTAACGGAAATAAGAAGATAGCACAGATAGAATTAGCCATTATTTCGGAGAAAGAACGGGTCCGCTCTCGCTCTCACTTCTGCTGCCTCTCTTCTATTTCTTTTGTTTTTGCTGAGTACGTGAGTATGGAGTGTTGTGGTGTTACGGGAGAAAATGAATGGAAGAGAATGGTGGAGTGTGGTGAGCGATCGTCTGTTTTCTTTTAATCTCCCGTTTATCATTTATCGTAGAAGGACTGGGTTTATATAGAAGCTGAGGAGAAGGTTGATTGGAGACAGAGCTGGAGTACGCGTGAGGGATTTAAGGCAGGCGCCTGATATTGCTGATGGGGTAGATAGATATGTTTGCAGGCGCCGCAGGAAAAATGAGGAAGACGGTCGGCGTAGTTGCAGCTCTATTTGTTGTCCGGTCTTTTATCCACGGACACGCCACAGACATTTCTTTCTTGTCCGTCCTTATTTCCACGGACACATTGTGTCCTTGCTTACGTCCGGGCTTATATCCGCGGACAACACACGGACACATTGTCCCTTGTCCGGCCTTTCTTCTGCGGACGCGCCACGGACACAAATCACTTGTCCGACCTTATTTACCCGGACAGGACACGGACGCCCTCTTGTGTCCGGCCTTTCTTCTGTGGACAACACACGGACTTAACCACCCACGTCCGGCCTTTGTCCGGCCCTGGTTCTGCGGACACAAAGGCTCTGTCCGGCCCTAGTTGAGCGGACACACCACGGACGCAAGTCCTCTTGTCCGAGCCACTGGTCGGACGAGTGTGGTTCGGACGAAAATTGGTTTGCTTCTAAAATATTCGTTTCAGCTCCGATTTAAGATCCGTTTGCGCCTATGCGTTCGTCTCTTCGTCTACTTTGCTCCTAGCTTGGTTTTCCTCATGTTTAACCAATAAATTTATGAGATAACCAATAAAACATAAACTAAAGGAAAACTAAGCAAAGTGGAGAAATGAGCAAGAAAAGTGCTAATATAGTAAATGAAATACACCTATAAAACATGCTCATTTGAACACTTATCAGCACCTCAGTTTATCAGTTTGCCCCCCTTTTCTTTTTTATTTCATCTCAATACATTTGAATCTCCAAGGTATGCAGAAAACTAAACTATTCCTATGTCATTCAAATCCGGTATCACAATGAACAAAACAAAACTAGAGAAAAGAAATCAAAACTTCTTGAACAGTCTGTAGATGAAAACCCAAATCAAAGACTGATATACATTTCCATTGTTATTCATTCGAGCTCCTAACACCCTTATTGAAGCTAAAGAAAATAAACCGTATAGGTGGTTGATAGTAGTAGAGACGTAGACATCAACAATAATAGTGACAAATCAGCTATGACAACGTGAGATGGATTTTTGAAATCAAAAACAGCACCTTAGCAGAATCCCGTTTTTGTTTGAAGTAGCCCATTGCCGGTTAAGAAAGTAGACTACTAATTTGTTTAAAGTAGAAATTAACCTAAGCTACTCCTGTTCGGTTTAATTGAGGAGCATAACCTCAGGCATTAAAAAAAGTTTTGAACAATTGATCAATCCTAATATAAAGTCCAAGAGCAAATTCAATGATAGTCCGAATAAAACAAATCTGTACACAACATGTGAATACCCGCATGAAGCATTTAAACACCATATAATATGCCTTAGGTAATTGACCACTTCAAATCGGTAAGCAATACATAGGACACAATACATAACCGGAAGAAAATGTATAGCCACGCAGCAGTTAGGCAAAATCAATATGTGACATTTCAGAACAACAAGGAACACCAACCCAAAATCAACAGACTCAGACAACTTTGCAGAACATATTCATTTTGCTACTGAATTATCAACTCCTTCAGCTAAGTAATAAATACCGATTGAAGGAACATGAAGATTCATGAGGTTCGGGGCTCTACACCAGCGCAAACATGACCATGAGCTTGAAACAGATAACACAATGAACGAAGGTTCGAGCATAGAACTTCGCATCGAGCTAGGATCCAGGAAGCATCGGGCCATGTCGATTTTAGTTACAAATCGAGCCTTCAAATGAGGATAACAACCCTGTCTGTTAGCCAATTCAAATGAAGTTACAGAGATTCGAATCAAACCAAGAAGATAAACAACCTGAGATTAGTTTTGGGGATTTAATCGGTATTTGAAACAACATTAAGAGTAGTTTAGAAATTCGGATTCCTTCCCTGTAACTTATGGTCACCGACCATTGATTTCTCCAAAACCACAAAGTTTGCTCCAGCTTGAACTCACACATCAATAAAACCGCAGAGACACATAAATCAGAAAACAAAGTAATTTCAACAGAGGAAGAAGCAATAATTTCTCAACTAGAGGTGGATCGGGGTTGGAATGGAACTTAGAGCTTCTGAAAAGTTCACGCATCAAACACAAACGCCATAAAGTGGGACTTTGTCGAGTGCTAGAAATGCACAGCGAAACGAAGTTCTTCGGGATCCTCAACGAATGTAGGGTTCGTGGTAGTTTTTTCAAAGAAACGGAGCTCTTAAGCGTAAATTGCGTTTCTGGGCTCTTTGTTTTCTAATACCGGGAGTTCGAAATGTGGAGTACAAGAATCAGGAAATTATGAACATGGAAGAGTTACATGTGGAGCTTTTCTGATGAGCAAATACGGTGAAGTCGAAGAAAGTTTAGGCAAGGCACTCGAAGGGTTTTTTTTTTGTTCGAAGATGGAGGAAGAAGAAGAACGGATGAACGAGATAGATAAGAGAAGAAGAAGAAGAAGTCGGTTGCTTCTATTCTATTAAAGAAGATAGATTAGAAAACTGGTGAAGAAGATGAAGGTGCTGGGTTTTGAAGAGAATATAGGCGGGTGCTATTTGTTCGCTAGAGGTGCAAAATCTACAGTAGGGAAGAGCATGGTGGCAGCCAGATCAAGAGTGAAGATGACGATCATATGGCGGTTCGTGGTTGCTAGATTAGGGCTCTCTTTGATTTTCAGAGATTGAGCAAGGGTGGTCATCTTCTGTTGTTCTTGTTTGCCAGTTTTTACTTGTCGAAGAAGAAGAAGAAAGGAATCGGGATTGAGGAAGAAGAGAATGGTGTCGGGAATTGTGAAAAAAAATAACGAGAATCAATCTAGCCGCTCTAGGGTTTTGGGATCTGTACTTTTATGAAAGAATAGTAGGGTTTTTGGGATAGCTGTTGGACCAGGATTTAAATGGGCCAGGTTTGACTTTGGGTCAATGTCAGGGCAGTGTTTGGGCTGGCCTTTGTGAGTAACAAAAAATAAAAACAAGCTCCACTGCTCCTGGGTATTGAACTTAGGATGTTCGCCTCCTCCCTGGTAACACTAACCGACTAAGCTACGAGAATATTCAATACATTTACACACGAAATGAAAATGTAAAGACGTGCCCAATCTTTTGCTAGATTTGAACCCGGGGTCTATGGATTCCCACGTGAACACTCTAATCAGGTGAGCTATGCCCGAATTCAATATATACATGCAAGAAATAAACTAAAGCTTAAATTCGAGTTAGATAATGTTTCTAAAAATGCTATTGTTCCAAATGGAAATATACAGTGGAACGAAAGGGCTTAATCTAACAAGTTGAATTGTTTACTTCATAAGGGTCATGAAATAATGAAGTGAGGATAAAAATCAAAATAATAATAACGGTAATAAACATACTGATAATAATAATACGTACATAAAATAATGGAATAGTGCTAACAAAATGGCAGTTAAATACAAACAAACGTAATAAGAATGGAAGTTGAATTACATATGTATGAGTAGCATGAAAATAAGATAGAAAAGAGCAATAACGAAATAAATAGAGATAAGAGGGAGTTTAATCGAAGTAGTGACAAAACAAAACATACTAGTATGGAATATAATAGTAAAAATGTACATAAAATGACAAAAATGATCCTGAAAATAATAACGATAAAGACAAAAATTAAAACAAGCACTAATAATGATTATATAAGTAAAAGTATCAGTAAAATGAAATGAGATAAAATAAACAAGTAACGAAATAACATGAATCGAGATGAAATGAATAGGCAAATAAAATAAGTGAATAAAACGGAACCGACTATCATGAAATAAATCGAAAATAAGATGGTAAAATAAGTAAGTAACGAAAAGGGACGGGTTTGAAAACGGATGCTTTGAAAACTGATTTTAAAAAATTTGTCATAAAATGACGGTTTATTTTGGTATGCACATGAACAAGTTTTGAAAAGAAAGGTAACGACCCTCTTTTTTTTATTTATCTAAATTTTGTTTTAATGGGGTGATAATTTTTGGTGTCTACAGTTCCTTGTTCCACCTTAACCTCATATCCATCCTCTGGGTGTCAAATGGATTTTCAAAACAAAGAAAGATGAAAAAGGGCAAATTCTATGAAGGAAAGCAAGATTTGTGGCTCAGGGATATTCTCAAACCTATGGCCTTGACTATGGTGAGACTTTTAGCCCAGTGGTTAAGCAATCTACCATTAGATTGATTCTCTCAATTGTTGTCTCTCATGATTAGCCTATCCAACAACTAGACATCCAGAAAGCCTTCCTACATGGATATTTGGAAGAGGAGGTATACACTAAGCAGCCACCAGGCTTTGTTAATGCAAAGTTTCCTAACCACATTTGTAAACTCCACAGGTCACTATATGGGTTAAAGCAGTCTCCCTATGCTTGGTATGCTAGACTAAGCTCTTTCCTGGCTGATCTAGGTTTCACAATCTCACAATTAGACCATTCTCTGTTCATTTTCAAACAAGGGAAAGATATTGTTTACATTCTCGTCTATGTTGACGATATTTTACTCACTGGGTCCTCTTTATCCCTACTATCCAAATTCATCTCCTCCATAAAGGCAAATTTCCCTATTTCTGAAATTGGTGACCTAAAGTACTTTCTTGGTGTTTTAGTCACACGCAACACAGAAGATTTCCATTTATCTCAAGCACAATACATCAGTGATATCTTATAGAAAAAAAAATGAGCCAGTCCAAGTTTACATCTACCCCTATGGCCACTACTGCTAAACTTGATACTGAAGAATCACCACTAGTTGATGATCCCACCTACTACCGCAGCATAGTAGGCAACCTCCAGTATCTATCTTTCACTCGACCTGGTATCTCCTTTGCGGTGAATCAGATCTGTAAACACATGCATAACCCTCGACAAACACACTGGAAAGTAGTTAAGCGAATTTGAGATACCTGAATCATACCCGCAGTCTCGGGCTCTTCTTTGCTCAAACTACAGTTGGTCACCTCCGTGTATTTACCGATGCAGACTAGGGTGGAAATATTGTTGATCGACGCTCTGTCTCCGGTAATCTAGTCTTTCTCGGGTCGCATCTTATCTCCCGGGCTTCACGCAAGCAGGCCACTGTCTCGAGGTCCTCCACTGAAGCGGAGTACAAATCACTTGCCACCGGAGCAGCAAAAGTAATCTGGTTACAGTAGCTGCTAGCTGAACTCAGCATCTTCCTTGAATCTCCCCTGACCATTTTTTGCGATAATCTAAGCGCAACTTTTCTCTCTTCGAATCCCGTACTACATAGTCGAGTTAAACATTTAGCTCTAGACTATCATTTGTGAGGGGGAGGGTAAAGAATGGAACTTTAGTTTGTCGCTCATCTTCCCTCCATAGACCAACCCACCGACTTCCTTACCAAAACCCTAAATTCCCAAATCTATTTACGTTTTTGATGAATGCTTCCTCTGACATGAGCAATTGACTCGAGGGGGAGTACTAAGACATGCGCAGGAATAAGTCCAAAATGATAGCCCACGACTCTTTATTACATTTAGGCCCAGTATATATTTTATTGTTCAGTTTTACATTGTTAAGGCCCATTCTTGTAACCCCTTGTATAAGTCATGTCCAGACTATAAAATATAAATAGGACACTCTTACATTGAATATAGACGGGTTGCATTACATATTCAAAACCCTAATACATTACTATGAAGGAAAGGTCGTATTGAGAGATAGCTACAATTAGATTTGTAAGTATGCTCAATTCTAATGAAATAAAATGAAAATCTCTAATCTCGTTTGACAAAAAAGAAGAAGATATTGTATCTCCGATCTAAAAATAATTGAGAAACTGATTAGCAGAAGGGAATAAGTCAATAAAAAGATTAGCAGAATAGAAAACGTGAATTAAAAAATAGTGTCGGAATTAATTATTATGTGACTGTTCATTGTTGTGATTAGCCGGGGCAAAGAACCTATTGAGTAACTGAGTTGAGGTAGTACGGATAGCGTAATATTTTCGTCAAAAGAAGGCGGAGACAAAGTACTACCAACTAAACCCTGGAACTGTAATCGCCTTTAACGTTTCCCTTCCGTCGCAGTTACCGCCGTGCTTCCCCTCCGCCTCACTGGTCTCCTGTCTTCCTCCTTCCCTCCAGCTGTCTCTTCGACCATGAATTCTTCCGCTTTGAGACTAGAATCCAACCTCATAGGGTCCAATGGCATCTCTTTCAGTGCAGAGAACCGAACGTTTCTACGCCGACCATGCGCCGTCGCTCCCTTTCCCAAACACTCACGCAGAGCTGTATTGTGTTCGGTTCAATCTGCTGACTCAGTGGCCGTGTCGGCGAAGAAGGGAGGTGATGAACTGAGTCGAATAGATGGGTTGAGTCAGGTCTCTGGAGTGCTGGGTTGCCAGTGGGGTGATGAAGGCAAGGGAAAACTCGTCGATATCTTGGCTGAGCACTTTGATGTCGTTGCCCGTTGTCAGGTTAATTGAATTCATATCTATTTCTTTCAGTGCCGTGCTGGGTTTAACGTTAATTTGACGAGAGCCTTCAACGAGCTCAATGCCAAAGTATAAATTCTTGTGCAGCCTTCTCTTCTCAAATTATTTTTGCAACGTTTAATGTAATGGGAAAATGTTGTTTAGTCAATTTTCTAACGTTTCTTTCTTGTTTTTTATTTGCGTGAAACCTTGATTGCTTGGGTTATTCCCCGGTAACTGATTGGGTAACCAAATCCTACGAGGGCCTTTCATTTTTGGTTTACCTGGTGATGGTTTATGAGCATATGATTACTTTTATATCATACAATTGGGTTTGTCGAATTATGTCCCGATTTTTAAGTTCGAGGAGATACTATTGTATCCTTTTACTTTGGTATGAACTAAGATTTCTGGTGGAACTCAGATGTGAATTATGAAGCCTCGAAGGTTTCAAGGCTACTTTTAACACCATTTGCACTGAGCTTTTCTTCACACATTCCATGTATATGGAATTAAGTCAGTATTTAACTCTTAGGTGGATACATGCCGAAGTTTTGCATCTCTGATGAATATTTTCTCTGGTTAACTTTTTCGATTGGTTTATGTTCTTCTGCATGACATCTAATTAGGCAGTGATAGAACTGCACACTAATCTTTTGCTCACTTCTGTATCATCTACATTGCATAATATAGATCTGTGATGGATGAGATTTGCAGTTGGTGTGTTGGGATCTCTGAGTTTTACTTTGTATATGCTCCAAAGACTAATTCCTGTCACACATCTTAATGTCAGGGTGGTGCTAATGCTGGGCATACCATCTACAACTCAGAGGGAAAAAAGTTTGCCCTCCATTTAGTTCCTTCTGGTATCCTCAACGAGGGAACCATGTGTGTAATTGGAAATGGGGTTGTTGTGCATCTCCCTGGCCTTTTCAAAGAGATCGATGGCCTTGAATCCAATGGGGTCTCTTGTGAGGGTAGAATATTGGTATCTGATCGTGCTCACTTGTTGTTTGATTTTCACCAATATATTGATGGTCTAAGAGAAGCCGAGCTGGCTAAGTCCTTCATTGGCACTACAAAAAGAGGAATTGGGCCATGCTATTCTAGCAAGGTGATTAGAAATGGCATAAGAGTTGGCGACTTAAGGCATATGGACACCTTTCCTCAGAAACTTGAGGTATTGTTTATGGATGCCGCTGCTAGATTCAAAGATTTCAGGTATACCTCAGAAGATCTTAAAAAAGAAGTTGAATTATACAAGCGTTTTGCTGAGAGATTGGAGCCCTACATTGCAGACACAGTTCATGTAATGAATGATTACATCTCACAAAAGAAAAAGATTCTTGTTGAAGGTGGTCAAGCAACCATGTTGGATGTTGACTTTGGAACTTATCCTTTTGTTACTTCATCTAGCCCATCGGCTGGTGGGATCTGCATTGGTCTTGGGATTGCTCCAAGAGTTGTGGGTGATCTCATTGGTGTGGTGAGTGAATAAGTAATTTTTTTTTTAGTCTTTTATGATGTATTGTTATGCTGATTTATTCCAGTCACAAGTCATTGGAACAATCTTGTTGCAGTGATCTATGTCTTCATGCACTTTAGGCTGACATTACTGGTTCCAGATGATCATTCAAATTAAATATGCAGGTTAAAGCATACACTACCAGAGTGGGTTCAGGTCCATTCCCGACAGAGATACTTGGCCAGGGAGGTGATATTCTGAGATTTGCTGGACAAGAATTTGGAACAACAACTGGACGTCCTCGTCGTTGTGGCTGGCTTGATATTGTTGCTTTGAAGTATTGCTGTCAGATCAATGGCTTTTCCTCATTGAACCTTACCAAGCTTGATGTTCTGTCAGATCTTTCTGAAATTCAGCTGGGTGTTGCTTACACTGATGTGGATGATACCCCCGTCAAATCATTCCCAGGGGATCTACGTCTTCTTGAACGTTTGAAGGCAAGTGCAGCTTTCATACATGTTTTGGAGGGCTTCAACTTGAACTAAATAATACAAGGCATTTCGTACACCTGTTTTATTATTTTACAAATGTCGTTTTTTTATTCTTTTCCAGGTGGAATACGAGGTTTTGCCTGGGTGGAAAAGTGATATATCTACTGTGAGGGAGTATTCTGATCTCCCTCTAGCTGCTCGCCTTTGTAGAAAGGATTGAAGAACTGGTTGGAGTTCCAATTCATTACATTGGGGTAGGGCCTGGAAGAGACGCCTTGATTTTCAAATAGAGAGGCTGACTAGTTAATCTTAGTATCTCCTGGTTGATTTTCGTGTTTCAAAGGTCCTGAAAAACGCATCCCATTTGCTGACTAAACATTGCAGGGCTTGGATTGAGAGCCACATACAACATAGAGATGTTGAATTATGTCAATATAATGTTGTTTGTTGCCAGAGCTATGATCCATCTTTGTTGTCGTCGTTTCTGATAAACAAATCTGTGTCGTAGCTTTAGGGATTGCACTGTACATGTTGAATCTTATATTGCAGGTAGGTTCTGTCACTATGATTTGGCGCTGGCAGTCAAACTTTGTAGTGTTTAAATTCTCTCTACTTTTTCTTCTGTGCTGGAAAACTGAATTGAGTAGTCTCCGATGATTGGCTGTTTAAATAGTGGTTAGAAGATCGGTCTGCAACGAATGCAGCACTACGTGGTTTTAGCTTTTTAAGATTTGCTCATTCCATCTAGAAATCTCCTGCTACGGACAGTAGATTGTCGATCAACCAGTCTCTCTTGACTCCCAGTCAAACATGTAAATCTCATAGACAGAGATCCTTTTAATCTGAATGCCAATAAGTCCAAGAGGAGTTGAAACGTATAGCATATTTTAGAGGAATCCAAACTTAGAGCTTAACATTTGAGAGCCAACTAAACAACCATGCCAAACATCAAACTTAGAAGAGATAGATCACGTTGTAAGCACTCTACAACTGATAGACAGAATGAGTACTTTGAACGTCACAAAGCTTATCTTTTTCAAGAAGAGCCAGAAACCTTAATAGGGAAGCCATGAACGATGCTCAAAGATTGAAAACACGGCAAAGCTTAGTTAACTATTACACAGAGGAAGATACATGTATCAAAGAAATTATATGCTGAGTTACAGATATATATAAAAAAACAGTTATATACTGAGTTGGAGTTGTGCATAAGCTAGTACTAGGATTAAAGAATTGTGAGGGAATGAAAACATGGAGGAGATTTTGATTAGGCACCAGCTCCGACAATATCTTCGAGTTATTTTTGTCACCTGCAGACAAAAAGAGTGTCATTGGGCAATCAGCGAATACTACTGCACAGTAGAGGCTCCACCCTCTGAGCACATTAGAGGATCGTTCTTGGGCTCCATCTGGACACATGGCTGTCAGACAAGTTACACGTCCTTTTTTCCAAACAAATAGTATATATTAGATTCAGACAGCAACAAGTTACGTTGAAGGACGTAAAATTCAAAGATAATGAAAATCACTAATCATGATGATCTGAACAGCTTAGGTAGCAAATGATCAAGCTAATTAACCAAAACAAGATGTCACTCACATTGGTAAAAACTAATATCTCCAATCAGAGTCAAGCTGAAAGAACTCTTTGAAGTTAACAACAGAGGCATGATGAGCATGAAATAAGAATATCCCCGCAACCCAGAAGCCACAATAGTTACCAACAAGTAACATTCAGACAGCAAAATTATGCAAGACACATTCAGACAGCAACAAGTTAACAACATTAGCAATTTATAATATTTCCTGAACCCAAGTAGCTACTTTGAAGTGAGCAGAAAAAGAAAATATTTTCCCAAACCCACAATAGTTACCAAATGAATATGGAAAGCTACAGCGAAACTACTATGAAGTTATATCAGCAGCAGCATATGCACGAAATGATAATATCTCCCCGAACCCGCAGTAGTTACCAAATCAAAAGGGAAAGCTACGGCCTGGCTCTGCTTAACAGGAACGTTGGAACCAAACATGAAATACTTTTTGTAGAAACTTTACAACACCAATTTCCGGAAAACGCATTAGAGTAGAGCAGGGTCACAACTAAATTGTATACAGAAAAAACATAATGATTGAAACTAGTGGTTTGGTAGGGGTAGCGCCAGGCCCAAGCAGTAGTGCAACACAAGGGCGACACACGAGCAGTCCACAGTGGCAAGCCACGGCTATTGGGCTACTCCCCTTTAAAAAATTAATTTAATATCATGTGGGCCAATGGCCCACGTATCAGATATTAAACTGATAAGAACAGATACTACACTTGATCTTAGCCAAAAGGCCGAGAAAGGTATGATTAGCTAAGGCTCTGGGCATCATCTTTTATACATTTTGCCAATGTGCTCTTATCTCTGACATCTGTGGTGTGGGAATCAGCCAGGCTATGCAGGAGCTCCTGTGGCATTGCACTTACTGCGCATCCCCAAGCTGTTATATTGTCAATTTCAGAATACAACACTTCCCCAGTCATAGATAGAGCATGTAATATCTACACTTGCAATGGTCAAACAAAAGTGTACAGTCAGTAACTTCTTTATGAAGAAAACCACAAACCCATATGATCTAATAGTCTTCATTAAATAAAAATCAACCACTGTAAAACATAGAGACCCAATGAACCCCAAAACCTATTTGAACTAGTCAAGTCCAGAAAACAACTAGAGCAGTTAGTCGCAATCAGTAGCCATACCAGCAACATTAACATTGATGAATAACAAAAAAAAGTAACTAGATCACGTCAAGCCCAGAAAAAGTAGAGCTTTCAGTTTCAGTTTGCAGCCATCTGATATGAGTAAGTCAATCACCCTCACACGAGAATAACAAGTATCTCATCACCACAGAAACTATCGAACAGTAGTAGTTCCCTTTCACCCAAGAAGGATCAGACAAGCTTAAGCTTGGTCATTTTTTAATACATATAACTTTCTGCAGTTTCGTTATACTTGGTCTTTCCAGCCAAGAAAAGGAGACAGCCATTCTTTCATTATGGTACACTCTTAGCTAAAAAGGGTGATGCATTTTAAAGGGGGAACCACTGGATTTAAAATAGATTAGATAAATAACAGGAGAAGAGAGGCTCAAACTCTGGTGCGTGGACTCAACAAATCCTGAAATATGAAGTCTTTGGAGTAATCGTTGCCCAAATATACAATGTCACAAATGACTGTTGCAGCGACGAACAAATGATACGGGTACTGAAACTGAAAGGGCAGAAGCACAACCCAGAGCATTAGTGAAGAGTAATCGATGAACAGAAATCCAATGTCCAAAATGAGTGTTACAGTGTCCAATATAAAGTATATGAAAAATGAAACTGGATTCGCAAGAACACAACACAGAGCATCAGTGATAACAATCAGAAATTCGCAGCAAAAAACATGAACCCTAATTCGTCAAAAGTTGCGGAAATCTTAAAAAAAATTTGGACCATTTCTCGATTTGTGCGTGTCATCCTTGCGCAGGGGCCATGCTAATCTTCTCTGTATCGTTTCCAATTTTATCAGATGGTCCCCGAAGGGACACACATTACCGCTCCACTCGACACTATCAACTGCGATGCCATCGTTGTATAGCTAATGTGGGAGTGAGAGAGAATAGCTTCCGTCTCTAATGATGGATCATGCACGCCTCGTCGTTTCTGTATCGGAGGCTCAACTGCTGATCCCCATATTTCATTCTAATAAGTAGTGGTGGGTGTGGGGCCTGAGGTCCAGATTCAACTCTTCGTGATGGCATGGCCCTTCATGCGAGTTATTTAGTCTGTCACTTCATCTTTTAATTATAATTTTTCTTTGTTATAAAGTAACTGACGAAAGATGAAATGAAATAGACATATCAAAGGAAATATTAATGAGAACTAATTACTATCGTGATGTTTGGTCTCAGGTACATGAGAATGGAATCCACTTAAGTTTTTGGTTTTAAAAAGAATTGGAATGAATTCTCATTTATAGTGTATTATTTCTTATGAGTTTATTGTTGTATCTATAACAATGTGCCCGTCTTACTAATAGACAGCTACCGCTTCTGTTCTTCCATAAGTATGTAGCTTCATAACCAGGGCTTGATTTGAAGCAGTGTGGTGTTGTTGCTGTTGCTAATTAACCATGAACTTGTTTATGAAGATGTTGATGTAGCTGACCACAGAGTAGAGCATACATGTTGTGCGTATTTGCTATCCTCACAGAATGATAATGCAGAAAGGCTCTTAGATTCACTTACGGTAATTCCCCTGCACTATAGAAGGATCAGACAAACTTGAGGTTAGTCATGTTTTAATTAAAATTGTTTATGCACCTTCTTTATACTTCGTCTTTCCAACCAAGAGAAAGAGACGACCATTCTTTTATTATGGCACACTCTTAACTAAAAGGGTAATGTATTTTACACGGGAACCACTGGACTTGTTCGCTTACCAACTAGATAATTCAACACATCTACCAACCATAGCAAAAAATATACATCACATCATTTAAGTTAGAGTTATGTGGAGAGTGTACAACAACATGATAAATCACAATACTAATTATTTTCCGTTGAGCTGAATATTTTATTAGTTTCCTTCTCAAGCTTTATTTCATATTTTCTTCAATAAAAACCATCTATTACCTTCCTTTAGTTTACTTAAGGTACATACATTGATAAATGTTCTAGATCGA
The DNA here is from genome assembly GCA_023374045.1 of Limonium bicolor. Lineage (NCBI taxonomy): Eukaryota > Viridiplantae > Streptophyta > Magnoliopsida > Caryophyllales > Plumbaginaceae > Limonium > Limonium bicolor. The sequence continues at coordinate 193,067,985 of CM041780.1, forward strand.
CCATATCTCATAATTTATTTATTTTTTGATAGAAATTGATACTTTCATTAAAAACAGGGGCAAAAGTCGGATTATGGGACCTTCAACGGTACTCATTCTCTGAGAAAGTATATGAATTGGGATCTAAATCCCAACTTCAACTTAATCAAAATACAATGAAGAGTGACTCCCCTACGATTACCATACCTAGTCCAAACAACAGTAAAAACATAAACAAAGTAAAGTTTAAAAAGATTCATACAAAGATTACATCCATAGCTACGAATACTACCGGGAAACTTGAGTCATCCAATGCACTTGATTGTACGAACCATGCCCTTTCTAAGCAATCCAAACGTTAGATCATACCAATAGCTAAGGCTACCCACCCAAAAGGTAAGCTCCAGAGCATTTTGATTTACTATGAAGCTAACAACCTGCACTATAATAGTACTGGAAATGATACTTTTGAAATTCAGACTCGTCTTCTCCAGCTCATGGGATAAATCATCCTCCATTGCATACTTGTTCCACACCTCTTGTAATGTCTTTTCAAGTTTTATAAAATTCAATCTTTCAAATGCCTAACTTAGTAGTTATAGTTAGAAATCCGCGAAATGAAAGCATACATTAGTTTTTTCTTTTTTTTTAAAAAAAAAACTTCAATTTCAGTGGCTTACAAACTTGATTTACTTGAGGCTATAGTACTTTTGGGCTCCCTTGAAGTTGGGTTCTCATCAAGGATAGCTTTGCTTAATACCATAGTCCTTAAGAAGATGAACTAGATTTAGCCTTTATAGAAGCTCGGCACAAGATTCAGAACTGCAAACCTTATTTCTTAACTTATTTTTTTTTTTCGTAAACCTATTTCTTAACTTGTTTTGAAGAAACACATTTCTACACTTTTTCATAGAACTATTGCATACTTTTCAATGATTTAATCTTGGGGTTTAATATAACTTAGGGTTTCATAAAGACATGTTTCACTATATATGAAAACAGTGAATATGCTGGCTTTAAAGATTGTAATCAGCATAACATAGTTGGATGAAAAGTATCAAAACGAGTAAGATAGATAAATCAGGAATAAGGAAAAGATAATAATAGATCCAGTATTGAAGATTTTTAGGATATTAATGAAAGTGTTGCTTCATGAAGGAGATCTTGCCAAAGATTGGAAGCATCACGGCAAAGACAGTATGAGATATATGTACCAAAACATTATATACCAAGTTGCAGATATATACTATATATTATATACTGAGTTGGATATATATATAATTACATACTGAGTTGGAGATATGCATAACCAAGTCAAACATCCACTATGCTTACTTGCTAGGACTGAAGATTTGTGCGGAAATGAAAATATGTTGGTTTCATGAAGAAAGTGCTTTTTTATTTGACGGAAAACATAAGGAGATTTTGCTTTTACTTTTGTCCATGTTGGGCACCAGCTCCAACAATTTGTTCATTTTCTTTCTCCCAGCTGCAGACAGAGTATGACCCCATGTTTAGTTTAGTATAGTCTGAAAGCTATCTATAAACGGGCTCAAGTGAATGAATATATTTATCTAGATAGAAGGACAAAATCAACAGTTAGTCGCAATTTGTTTCAGTGTTACAGCCACATCCCACACCGAAACTTGACATATAATACCGCAGTTTAACAAGACCAGAAGAGAGCATACAAGGCACGACCTTACTTGAACAGGATCTGTTCTATAGGCTCGTACATCTGTATCCTTAAGTTCTAAGGAGACAGGAAACAAAGTCTGGTTGATGAGGCATGGTCATGTGACCTCAGCGTGATTAACAGTGTCATTGGGTGCTCCCTCTGAACACAGTAGAGGATCGTTCTTGGGCTCCATCTGGACCTGAGATGGTCACAAGGCTGTCTGACAGACTCCCCTCTTTTTTTTGGCAAAGATACTTTTCCTTTCTCCCTCCAGACCGTGGTTCTAGATTTTGCTGAGAAAGCTGCTCTTCTTCCGCCTCTTCAGTTGTAGTTGTGTGCCTGAACTGAAGCAAGCTAGCAGCAGCTACTCCTTTGTTGAAGGAACCTGTTGAGTCGTTGAGGAAGTGTGGTGTAAACATGGTGCAACTATTGAGTAGACATTTCACGACCACAGGTCTTAGGTTCATTAAATGCTGCTATCAAATCCTTGACTAAAGTTGGTGAGGGTAATCTTTTACAAGAGGGTTTAAATATTAGAAGCTAGGCAACAGCTCTGTGCATTTCCCCAATGTGGGACACTATGTTTTATCATCAAAGGAACGATGCTACTACTGCTACAGATTTGACCGAGTGTCTCAACTTACATAGTGTAAAAAGCCGAGCCAAGCGTTAATTACACCTTTCCCTCTTCTTTTCTGCCTTGGTGTGCAATACTCAACTTTCAGCTTCAAGCATTCCGCATAAATCTGTGAGAAGCAGTTCAGATGGAAGTCATTTGAAAGAAGAAAAGTAACATAAA